>BMAT01000872.1:4063-25836 GCA_019649035.1 Elysia marginata | reverse complement strand
AAAAAAAAAAAAAAAAAAAAAGAAAGAAAGAAAAAAAAAGCAACAAAAAATATTTATATTTTTCCCAGGGCAGTTCCATATATTCTGATACGGCTGCAGCCAACTATGGCAACATAAAAATATTTGACACAATCAAAGAGACTGTTCCATACCATAGGCTTGGAACTGTAGAAGAGGTAAGTCACCAATTGATGATTTAGCTTTGAAAGCAAAGTTAAACTATTTGCAAAATGGTGTATTGTATTGAAACTGAAATTGGCTTTTATGACGACAAATTCATCATTGTGTCTCCAATGCTGAACAATTTATGTACTAATCCATATCTTTAAATAAAGTGCTCCTCAATAAATAGGATGTTCAAATTGGATTTGAAAAAAATAAAGCGATTAAAAATAGATGATTGTCTCTTTATTACCTCTGCACACTGTATTATTCAAATTCTTGGAGAAAAATAATAGTTTGCCACAAACTGCACTATACAAAACATCAAAGACCCTTTGAAAGTCAAGATTGTGACTACTGACTTGCTTAGACTGAAGACAATTCTCACTTTCCATTAACTAGTTTTGTTTTCGTGTTTTGTGTATGAAATATTTTGTTGAAACTTTCTTCTATCAGATTTCGTCCATTGTATGTTTCTTGCTTTCCCCTGGGGCAACTTTTGTAACGGGAGAGACAGTTCGAGCGGATGCGGGTCAGAGTCACTATTCTTGTCCTACTTTGAAAATACCAGGTGAGTCGGAGTCTGAGAAAAGTCCAGACAATATGTTTTGACCTGCTAGCTTTGAAGTTCTTTGATCAAGTTTTTTTATTCAGGAAATTTGGAAACAGCGCATGTTTTTTTAAACTAAGTAAAAAAGCATGCCTGTGCTTGTAATCCCAAAGAGACCATTTGTTGAACGAAAACCAGAAATGGGAATTAATTTGTAAGGCCTTTATCTTGTGCCTTGAATTGTTGATTTCCTCCTATCCAGTTTGTGTGAATCTGCCAACTAATGTTTTTAAAACTGAAAGTTTGTTTTTGATGAGTATAAATTTATGCTGCTGATCTATTGAAACAATTTAAAGCGTTTTTCCTTTTTGCTTAACTTGTTGGGCAGGAAATGTACGTAAGAAGATAAAGCTAAAACAAGTAAGATTATGAAGAAAGCAAGGAAGATAAAAAATGAAAAATTTCCTACCTTTAATGAAATCTTCGTTACAAATTGTATGTGGAAAATAAAATCAATCATGACTGACTCACACCATCCTCTTTCAACCCAAATCATACTATCAGCCAGGAGCAACATACCACTCCACATTAAATGCAACGGAGAAAGATACAAAAGTTCATTCTTACCAACATCTATCAGACTGTTTTCTATGACTTCATAACTATATCAAAATATTGAGCCCTATGTTTATAATATAACTGCCAGTTTCAAACTTTTGCACTATATGCCGCTATACTATTATGTGATGTATGTAGATCTATACGTATGTGTTTGCTCTTCTATTAATTATTGTGCTTGCATCTTGGAACCATAACAACGTGCCTATTTTTGACAATAAAATTTATCTTATCTTGTCTTATGGTTTTCTTTCAGCTCACGACAAAATCCCTCCCTACAGTTGGCAAAGCGATGTTACTGATGATGACTCATAGCAGAGAAAACTGAACTAGCTCACACAATGTATTTGATTCTACTTTTGGTGTATGGTTAATGAAAGGCTGTTGGTGGAACATGTGTTACTGTTAATGCCATAAAGTGCTTTCTTATAAAATTGGTTTGATCATCTACCAAACCCTTGCAAGTTTGGAATGTCAGAGTGGCTAAGATAATGTTTGATGTGACTGTTGCTTCATTACATAAGACAATATGCTATAAATTCCAAACTTGTAAAGGCTTTCCCAGGAGAAGTAAACATTTTTGTTGAAAATAGTCGGATGCTACAAACCATAAAAGCACTTATATATAACCAACAACATTGACTCATGTGAAATATCAGTCCTTCTATATTATTGTCCTCATAGGACACAAATAAAAATCTAGATAACGAGAAATCAACTTGAGCAAAACTGACTTAAGCAGAGTGCGTCTCCACAAACAAAGCACGTGACTTGTCAGCTTGGTTATTAAATTTTATATTTGGTATCTTGGCCTGTTCTTATCAGACCTCCTAGCAAGTTTCATCCTAAAAGAAGAAAATTCAGAGAAAATTTGGGCAAAATTACTAAAACTTTTCTTTAGGTCAAATTATATAGAAAAAGACAGAAAAATTTCAAAATGAAATTTTCTCAAGATGATTTCTGACTTCCTACTTATTTTCACTGGTCTCGAGGCATTATTGTTTTTCTTCTTGTTTTGTAATTAAAAGTAAAAGAGCGTTTTTATATAGCGCTTATCCACTAATGTGCTCTAAGCGCTTTACATTTTGTAATTAGGTATAAGCAGACCATTTTAATATTTTATCATATTTCCTGTACTCAATTGAAGTTGCTGTGGAAACCTCTTGCTTTAACAACCATCTGATGATGGCTAGAAAAAGTGACTTAATTCCTTTGGCCCTCACTCAAAAACCACAGTTTTGGAAGACTTTGGAAGAGAGTAAAATGAGAGGGAGTGAATAACTCTTCTGGTGCATGTGCAATTTTCCATTTAGGATAAATTTGAATAGAACAAAAACAACAATCACCATAAAAATTGTTGTGACAATGTGTCACTCTTTTATTCATTGAGTCTTCCATACTTTTAAGTATTGTATGGTGTGTCTACAAACCACACAATGTGACTGCTAGTCCTAATGGCCAGACCTACTAGTCGCAGTAAGTCTGACCATTGCCTCACTGTAGGTCTGACCATTGCCTCACTGTAGGTCTGACCATTGCCTCACTGTAGGTCTGACCATTGCTACCATTGCCTCACTGTAGGTCTGACCATTGCCTCACAGTAGGTCTGACCATTGCCTCACTGTAGGTCTGACCATTGCCTCACTGTAAGTCTGACCATTGCCTCACTGTAGGCCTGACCATTGCCTCACTGTAGGTCTGACCATTGCCTCACTGTAGGTCTGACCATTGCCTCACACTGCGGCTACTCGAGTTCAAAGAGTTTCAGACACTTTCTCTGTCTTCTAATTTTACTCTAAACTAAATGATGTTAAAAAAATTTCTGTTTACTATTCAGTGCAGCAGGAACAGATTTTTTCAATGACTTGGCAGCAAACCTTTCTTAGCGATTTTTATTTCACTTTGAAGTTGTATGTTTATTGCTTTTGAGTTGTTAATGCTTGCTTAAAAAGAAAATATGCATTATTTAAATGAAAACACAATAGACGGTAATAATTGACACAAAAAGTTGCAAGGAGAGTGGTTTTGACTTAAGAAGCTTGTTTGTTGTTTTTATTTCCCTGTTGCGCATTTTTGTACATCTCATTGTTGTTATCATTTCATGCTACATTAAAGGTTTTCCTTGTACTGTTACCAAATACTCTAGGACAATGTTATTTCTTTATAGTTTCAGAAATAAAAAAAAGTTTATTCCTTTTATTTTTCCATCATGTGTTGTTTCTTATATGTACAATGAACTACTAGTACTTATACTGTTACTTGTATATGTAAATTTACTACATATTAACAAATATTTTCGAATTCTAAGTGGCTGGGAAGAAAATTTACACATTTTTATTTAAAGCACATCAGGCTGACCATGGGAAAATTGTAAATACTGTTTTATTTTAGATACTGACACTCATTTGTGAGTCTACTGTTGGTACATTTTTTAAAGTTCAGTTTTCAATTGACAAAATAGTCAAACTTTGATATTAAACACAAAAATGCTCATTGCACAAACTAAACAGAGATCATTTCATGGGATGTCTATGAAACGTTTGTAAAGGGTGTAAGTAAAATGATTGAAAAATTCAATTCGTCCTTGAGGTGGAAATTTACTTCTGACTTAGAGAGTACTTTAGTAATCACTGCCTTATCATTGATTTTGTTTACCAATTAACAGTTAAGGGGTTCTTTATGATGGTTAGACTTAACTTGAATTTTCCATTTTATGTTTATCTCCTTTTTTATACTTTATCGATACGTTTATTTCCAGTCTTTAAGTTTTATCCTGGGCCCCCGTGATGCAGGTCGGACACTCCATTGTGAATAGATGTGGCTTAATTTCTATATCTATCAATAAATAAGATAGATCAGTAAAGCACTTAGTGGTATGCTAAAGTTCATTCATTTTTTGCTTTTGGGCTTGTTCACTAATGAGGGTTAGGTTTTACCTCTTAAATCTGTAATGACTACAAGGCAAGAGCTGATTTTTTGGGACAAACATCCTTTGCTTTAGGAGGGGAGGAACTACTTTAGTTCCTTATCTTAATTACGTTCTGAGTTATTGACTTCAGGATCAATGCTGTGTTTTTCAGTCCATAAAATGAGAATACTTTTTGAGCTACGAGTAATTCATAGCAAATGGTCTATATCACTCACAGTGCAACAATAAAAGCCAGTTAGTTGAATTTTTTATTTCTGACTGTTGAAAAAGAACTTGAGTTGAATCCATTGTATGAATATTACTGAAAAAAAAGAAATCATTAAGATCAGGAGGTAAAGTTATGTTAGGGAGAAAAATAAATAAAAAATCTGACCAAATAATTCAAGAACCACTTTAAATCGAAATTGAGAATGAAACCAACCATTTTTTGTGTAGATTTGATATAAAATGCATGTGTAGGACTTGAAATGCTGCCTGAACCGTTAAATGCTACTCCAAAATTTTTATCAGTGAGATCTCCTTACATTTCAGTTGGGAAGCAGCAGGCATACAAAAAGAGAGCTTAAAAAGTTCGAGTCAAATAAAGCAGGCTGACCAGGCAATTTATGCATGTATCTAATGTTGGTTGCAATACCAACAGTTCTTAAGTATATTATTTTTTTATTATCTGCCTTTTTCACAATTGTGTCTACCGCCCAGCATGACTGTGATCCCTTGTGTGCAGAAATTGTCCAAAATAGTTCTTGTGTCTGAAATTAAAAGTCACCGTTTACTATTTCATCCCCGTTGAATTTAAAGTTTAGGAAGGTCAGTATTGCTCGGCCTCAGTTAGAGAAAGGCGACAAATGTGGCTCTCTTCAGTGTAAATTCAAGCGCAAGAGCAATGTCAAAGACGAGGTGCTCGTATTTCTTAAATAATGGGTTAAAATCATAGAAAAAACAAAAGCTTACGTATGATAAAATTTTTCTATGTTTAACACTATACAGTCCCACATTATGGGTCGCAATTTGAGAGCTCTTCATGTTTATGAAAATATGATAACTTGTGTTTTTGTTTCCGAACTAACCGGTATCGGTTTGTGGACCGCAACATGTAATATCAAGAACCTTAGAGATAAGTACAGGCGTAACCAAAATGTACGTGCTCTCTCTCCCGTTTTGTACACCATGTGAACACATTAATACAACTTAAGATGCACAAGTATTGGCATTACTTTATTGAAATTTGCAGATGATTTCGTGCTTCAAGGCCACACCATATCATTCTGATGACAAATTATCGGAAATGAATTAAAGATTTAACTGCTTGCTCTAAAGATAACTCCATGTACAACATAGGCTTCTTGCTTTTGAATGTAGGCAAAACAAACAGTCTTATATGATTCTCAAATCATTGTAAATAACGCCGTTGGTTTTTTTATTGTCACATAGGAAGAAGTTGAGCTTGCACGTCACTGCAAATTATTTTTTAACATCTACGCTTAACAATGGGTGGCAAGTGAAACTTGCACGAACATATGGAACATGTTTGTAAAAATTAATGGCCCATCAGTGATTTTTTCTTTGGAAAAATAATATTCTTTGAATTTTTAACAAAATGCCCTCAATATTTTATTCAGATACCCCGGTAAAGTTTATTTTGTCGTTAAATTGAGTTTGTGATGGCGGGTGCATCCGCCTCTGGCATAAGAACTGTATCCCATTCTTGACGAAGAGCAATCTCTTAGCCCAACTGTAGAAGATTGATGATACACGCGGTATGATTCACCCAACAGGTATCCTCTTTGGGATGAAACCAGAAAAGACTGGTCAGTCAATCATGTACTGTAATAGATCATTTGTTAATATTGTTCCAGTTTTAGGGCATTATGTCAGTTGAAAAAAGACAAAGGAAAAATAATCAACATGAAAGTCGCTTATCAGGGATCTGGGTGACAGCACTAAAACATAAATAAGAAAATAAAAAGTGATTAAGCAGTTGATATTTCTTAGCGTAGTATGCAAATAATGCTTTTTTTAATTGTGTTCACCATACACTCCAAGACAGTTAAGGACAGATGTGAGATATGTACACGAGGTAATTGTGCCTTGTAATTGGATGCACAGCCCGTCTCCTTCAGCAATAACAGGATAACAGTTGAAGGCGGCAAGCGAAAAACAGGACATGTCACATTTAGGGATTATACATTAAAACCAATACAACGTGTTTTGCATGAATAAATCTCTTTCCCATTAATCGAAAAAATGAAGTTAAATAAATTGTCCTCTCTATTTTATAGCAATTAAGGTGGAAGCTCATACATTGATATTCCTATCTACTCAAAGGAGCCAAAAATGAGGTAAAAAAAATTGTGGCATGTCCTTTTTTTTTCATTGACGCCTTAAATTGTGCTAGAGTGACATTCAGGATTACTGTACAATTCCGTACAATAAATTATGAGAATGTTCTAATATAATTATTTTCAATGAGATTAATTAAGATAAAATAAGAGAGTGTATTCATCCTGTAAGAAATTTGTTTTCGCAGTTGCATATCACATATATGCATATATTGAAGACTAAAGCATTGGAATGAAGGAATATTGACAAATACATAAAAACATACATTAACAAGAGTATTTATCTCTCTGGCACTGTCTCCCACTCTCTTCCCATAAATATATTGATTTTGTCCATATAGACGGAAATATTATACATATATATACTCTAGTGAATGTTATTATGAGCGAATTGTTTACATAAAAACCAAAAACATGGCAATACTAGAAACATATTGATTTTTACCAATTTGCCACGTTTAACGGTGTTAATTAGGTATACAGTGTATATGCGAGATGTGTTAGTGCGTTCTTCAAATACGTGCAAGAAATGTTCGAATCCAGTATTGTCGAGAGTACTGCTTGTATCAGCCATGTATATTATTTTGTATTAACTCCTTTTATTCAACAGTAACNTATGCGACAATTATGTTGAGGCTCTCAAAGTACACTTTGCTAACAATAGCACAGGTAACAGTTATCTTACCGTATCTTATTTTTGCAGCGATTGAACAGTTGGATGTGGCAATGACAGTGTATGCTCAGAAAAGTTCTAACTAATCCCCCACCCCATTTCAGCGCAACTTATTAATAATTGATACATTATTTTAACAAGGAAGCGTTTTCGAGAAGTTAATTGTCTAACTATGGAGCAGTAAAGATAGAACTGTGTAACTTGCCACAAGTACTAATATTCCTTTTCACAGTCACCCTGCAGAGTGACGCTTTTTCTGCCACCTTTTTGGATCTACAGGACTCCTTAAGACATTAAGGGGGCCTAGATAGCTCAGTTGGTAGTGGCTTCGCTCCGTGGCCAAGAGGTCGCGGGTTCGAAACACAGCCGAGCACAGTCCGGGCCCCTACTGGTTGGGTCGGTGTCAGTATAATGTGACCGGCTGAGGCTAAGTCATGGTATCCCCGCTAGTCTCTGGGTGGCAGCCCGTAAATTGTCATTGGGACCCAAGCCCTGAGAGCACCTTTGAAGTGGAATTGGGCTTGTAAAAATACCCTTCAATTAAGACATTAAAAGGTTATACATGTTCTATTTTTATTTCCGCCAAATGCAGACTCAAGACTTTACATGTTTCCTCTCGAAGGGTAATACCATTAAAGCGAACTGAAATCATATTTCAAAACCATTATAATGCGCTATTTGCCGTACAGCTGTCTTAAGGTGCTCGAGTTGTAGCTTTCAACAAACTGCAAGCATCGCTTATAGCCAAGTACCCATTTTATAGGTGGGTGGGCGGGCGGAAGATTTTGTGGGGAAACTGCTTTCCTAACGCAATAACAACATTAGTCGTGGTTGGAAATCGAACCCGTAATCCTCAGATCACGAGCCAGACGTACTCTGGTCAAACGCGTCCTAATCACATTTTAAAAGCATAAGTTCAAAGACGTCCTCTTAGTCTTAGCCGTGGAGACAGCGTCTTTTGAGTGGTTTCTGGTATCAAGAAACGGGGGAAAAGCCTAACAGGAACCAGGTCTGGTGAGTACTGTGGGTTTGACAGAAATCCTAAGCTCTCTAGACACGATGCTCTGTGTACAGGGCTGCTGTCACGCAACAGGAGGACCTTGCTGCAAAGTCTTTACTAATTTTTATCATGAGTTCGGACCGCAATTTCATCAGCAAACCTGAGTAGAAACCTCTTGTGGTAGTTTTATTTTTTACATTTTCCAGGTAATGCAGTTCGTCGTGATGGTAATTTTGCAATCCTAGGAACACGACGGGGTGCTTTTCCATTTGATGGTGCGACTTTTTGCCTTTTTGGACTGGAATTGGTTTTTTCCACTCATAGAGAACCCAATTTTGTGTTCTGGATCAAATGAGAGTACTTTGTAGGCATGTCTGAGCCTTGCCAAAAGGAACTTAGTCACACTTGGTAAAGCTACAGTTCTTTGAAAGGCGAGACGGCGGATCTAGAAACTACATATACTTTACCACCGAGTTTACGTCGGGGGTTCGAATCCCACAAGAGGCGAGCCTTTCTCGACTATTCTTTGACAAATCTTAATAAAGTCTTAGGTGCAGAGATAGCCCTGTTAGCAAAGAATATTTGTTTCGTGAACAATCGAAATGAACCGAATGTCGTAAATTGTAAGAGAAAAAGAATGGAAAAAAACTAATTCCTCCTTTTCTCTTTATTTTGTGTTAAAAGAAATGTTTAACATATTTCCTCAAATTTGGACCTTTTCATGCATTCCGAAAATTTACTCAAATACATTATTTAAACTACCAATTGCGGCAAGCGGCTAATTTGAACTGGTAGTGAGATAACATTTTGTTTGGCTTGGGATACAGTGACCAAGTATTGATTGAATTCAGAACATTTCATGGCGCACTTGCACCTGCCATAGGATTTTATAATTTATCTACTATTTTAGCTGACAGTGTGAAACTAAGTAAACAAGATATGGATAAATTTAGTGATTACAATGTAAAGCCAAACTCATGGACGTGGTTAACGTGTTATTTGACCTGGAAGCTACCACCCGCCATGGGGGTTTATTTTTGTTTCAACTATCTTCATGAACAAAGGCCACATTTGATAAATATCTGTAGGCATAAGCTACATGTAGGCTTACACAATTACTTGGCAGGTCGACGTTTGGTCCTTGAGAAAAGCTCTTAACACATGTTTGTTTCCTCGCCTCACTCACACGTTAAATAAGAACGAGGCAATGGACAGGGAATTATCTCACCAGTGTATGACATTTGTGCTTGATTGATGCGCTTTACCTACCACTCCTCTGTTAGTTCAGAAAGCAGCTTAATTTGGTTGGTGATGGCCTGTCGGGGTAACTATGTCAAGCTTTTAGAGCACTTAAGTGGGTTAGGCGCTTTATAGACAAAAATACAATGCTTTTTACAAAACATGTATACTTTTCTAAAGCAGCTTTCGGGATTTGACGGCGGCTATTGCCTTTCTACAAAAACCAGGTGAAAAAAATTTACTTAAGTTAAGCTTAATCTTTATAAGTATCTTTGTAAACCTAGTGACCTTAAACTATTGTCAAGATCTATATGCCTACTTTGAGTTTTTCGAAAATTCTGTGCGTCTCAAAACTAAATACTTTTTTTTATTAAACAATGATATCTGGTTTATGAAAAAAATGTTTTGGGAAACTCGCTCAAAGTCAACAATTACCTTTTTATGTCAATTTGCGAATAAATGTAGCTTGTTTTTCTGTATGACTATTGTTCCATTTACCTTCAATTCACTCGTAGTTAATTTAGCAATAGATTTATATAAAATTGCATTAGGGCCTATAGTATGTTGAAGTATTCAGGTCTTCAATAAACAGCACCGACATCTCTTATGAAGGAAAACCGGATGAACAGTAAAACTTTTTATTGTCATGCAACTCAGCGCTTGTTTAGACCAACGGATAAGGTACATTGTATTCAAAGCAATCTCATAGAAACCATTTAACACATTAAAAAAAAAACAACAGTGCTAAGCTAGCCCATCAACATACATATTGTTTTAAGATGGAAGAGAAAAAAATCATGGATTTATTTTCCTTTTATTTCTAGTCTTAAGAATGCAGGTAAACTTTTCTTCCATTTTAAATTTGCTTCCGTTCCATTTTATATCTGCAGAGGTTAACAGAGATGTTAATGGAAACAGAAACAAACATAGAAAGTAACTTCATGCAAAGATAAATGGGAGCAAGTTCCAGTCAATGAAGACTTAGCAAAGCTTATGTCATTTTAAACATGGCTGAACAGAATAAAATAAAAAAAATTATACTTCTAGAAACATTCTTCTTTCCTTTAGATCTAAGTATCTGTTTGTTGACAATAACTCATTCATAATACACCCCAAATTCCATATTATGTCTATGCATTCATAGAAGCAGTTTGATAAAAAGAAGTCTTTGTCGCCAGCCTGTTTCATTTTGACGCTTCAGGTGAAGTTCTGGCCTTCTCTGTTGGGAGCCTTCTTTCTCAGAGCGTGTACCTTGGTCAAGGGGGGCGCACTAGCGCGGTCAGCTGGAGCGTACCCTCGTCCCGTGTAAGGTGTTAGAGTGGAAGTAGACGTCGTTGGGATCTTCTTGACTTCTTTCGGACTTTTGTTTGGGCTAAGAGACCGTTTCCCACCGCTCTGGTAAACCTTCCTCATCATTGTTGGACAACCTGCTAATGTCTCTACCGTAGAGTTTGCTCTTCTAAACCTATATCTTGGTTCGGCAGATTTTAGTTTACGAGGTGCTGACTCTTCGCCCGATAACATACTGGAGGAGGGACTTTGAATTTTACCTGAGTCTCTTGGAGCAGGGCTTTTGCCTAGTCGTTGGCTAGTCTCGTCGAGCGAGGGGGAGGAAGATGAACCGGACGAAAAGTAGGAAGCTACATGCCTAGCAGTGTTCTGAATGACTTGAGTGGGGGAATAGGATGGGCTAGCATCGCGTACGCAAGGGGATCTTCGGTCTCGAAGTTTTACCAAAGGTGGGGAGGGAAGACACGTCTTTGCGTTATTCCTTAGAAGGGGCGGTAACAAGGGCAACAGAACTACAGATGAAGCATTAGTTTCTGATGATGATGTCATGTGACTGGAGGAGGAACTCAAGTCTGCAGTTATTTCCGGAAAGTCTATGTTGAGATGGAAACCCGAAGACTGCTGATGTTGCTGTTGTGCGGAGACATTTGGACTGCGATTGTTATGCTTCCTCTGAGTCAGTCTCACCTGCCTCTCATTTTCGGGGGTCAGAGGGTGCATGAGGCTTGATACTTGAACTGTTTTAGTTTTCTTGCCACAGCAAAGCGCGCCTCCAAAGCTGGAGCTCTCTTTGACTAGAGGGACACCTCTGGGTCTATTTTTAGCAGGAGACTCTGTATTTTGTCTTAGGCCGCGATTGTATCGGCCCATGTCTGAAACAGATCCATGCGTCGCAGCTGATACATGTACATTTTTAGGCGTTGCAGCATCATCTAAAGAGGTAACAACATTTGCCTCTTCTTGTACAACTGCGCCTTGGTCAATTTGTCCTATTGAGTCTCTGGTCATGAATCTCTTCTGTAACTTTTTATCGGTCGTTTGCGGCAAGTATTTTTTTGCTGATAAGCTAAACGGTTCTTTTATCTCCACGTTACTGCTCTTCTTAGAAATCGAAGGAAGAGCCGAGTGTACGTTTATGAAACTACAATGCTCGTCCGATAATTCTTTCGCTTCGCAAGATTTCTCAGCCACCGGGTCGGAAATGTTCTCCTCCACACTTTCCTCGTCTTCGTACCGCCCTTTGCCCTCCCTCCCGATCATCTTGGCGAGTATTTCACTTTCGGGAAGGATTTTGTCCAGTGGGTTTCTGTACTTGGTCGTGTCTGCGGCTATGACATTGTCGGTGACAGCATGAGTAAGACCGTGTCTAACGTTGCTGTATACAGTAAGCTTGTTCAGAGCTAACATCGGATTCAGCACTTCACACATTTCCGCAGCGATCATGTCCATTTTGTTGCACGATATCTGGGCACTCGATAGGTCAAGGACGATGCTCCGAAGTAGAAAGCACTGAAAAATAATTGTGGATTACAATTTTTTTTCATGGCATTTTGTTTTCTCTCTTTATTTCTAAAAACTAGCATGGTCAACGGTCACTCCTGTAAAAAACCCTACAGTTTAATTACTACGCCCGAAATGTTACGTGAAATGATTAAAAATTACCAGAAACATTAACAGCAACACAGTGTTAAAACAACATCATTAACTCCCATTCTTACAAAATACATGTATACAAAACAATTTTGTGTGTCTTTATCCTCATCATCACCTTCATTATCATCATCATCATCATCATCGTCATCATTATTATTACCTCCATTAAAAGTATTTGATACAGCAAGCATTATCGCCACTATATCTTCGCGAGTAGATAATATATATTCCACCTCCTGCTCCTTATCATCATTGGCAACACCAGAATGAGTACATGTATTATAAAGATGCATCATCATCATCATCATCATCATCGTCATCATCATCATCATTATCATAGTCTTCTTTTTCTTCTTCTTTTTATCATCACCATCATCATCATCATCATCATCATCATCATCATCATCATCATTACATACAGATGCTCTAGTTTTCCACCACGATGCTCGGTTTATAAAAATCTAAAGTACCTTGCGACGGCTGGTTTAAGGCGCATGTATTTAAAACAAAATAAAAACAAATAATATATAGATACACATGTGTATAAATAGTTAAATATACTCACATAAAATATAGTGCTGTAGCCCAGGTAAATAAGATGAGATCTAAATTTTTACAAACCAAGCCGAAAAATATAACATGTATTAAGTGCTCCTTTATCTTTCTTTTTACATGTACTACGATTTCTGAAGTTAAGGGCCTCCGAATCTCTTTTCTTCCAGAAAACACATCCTCCTTGTATTTATACACCCCAATGACGTTCATTCATTGACGTATGTGATCACGATGGCGGTGACGTGCGACAAGTTGTGAAGAGAGAGGGAGGGCAAAATCTCTATTCCTGCTACCAATCACCTTTCTACACTTCACCCCACACCTCTTTACCTCTCGTTTACCCGATCAATCCATCTATATAGATGTAAAATATTCCGTCTTTGTCTCGTTCATTCCTTATTTTTCTCTCCTCTTCCAGGTTTTATCAGGCACATTCCTCCAAACTGTTTTATATTTTCGTCACCTCTTCTTTGAAAATTTTGCCATTGTTTTTTTTCTCTTCTTCCTCACAAAACTGGCATTATCTCTCCCCCCATTCTTTCTTATCATCTCTGCCTCTTTTCCATCATCTGTTACCTCTTACTTCTAATCCAACTCTTCCTTTTCATCTTCTATCTCTAATGTCAGTGCCGGACTAGCCAAGTATCAAGGGAGGTGTTACAGATGGCGGTTGCTGAATGGTTTGCGATCTTTCTGGAGAGAATGGAAGCTCTCCATTTTAAGAAAATGGTAAAATTCAGCTTAAACAAAAAGGGAAAATGAAAAAAATACGATTGGGAGGTACATGCCAAAGTCAGGAGAGGAAAGGAGAGGGGGAGCTTTAGGGTGCACAACCCNNNNCCCCCCCCCCCAAATAATCCATCTCTGTATGGCCTCAGTTTTTTATACTAAGAAATTAACTTTTTTTCCTCCCGATCTTGACTACTCATCATTGTCTCCTTGCTACCGTTTTGTATATTCTCTCTAGGTTTTTAACACCCTCTCCTTTGTTTCACCTAACACCTGTCTATCGATTAAAATAAATTTACTCCTGCCCTAAGGTCACCTTTTTCTGGTGTTCTTTCTATCTTTTCTAGTACTGCGCTTTCTCCATGCCTTTGTCATTTAAACATTTTTCCTACTATATATTCTTCTTTGAGATACAAAGAAACAAAGAGTCAATACCCACCTTGAACTGGTTTTGATAAGCCCGGCTTTTTGGGGAAAGGTACATTTCACCTTATGTCCAGAGGTGCGAAAAACATTAGCAAATAAGACCATGGGATATCTCAAATGTTGAATAAAACACTTTTTAACGACTGTAAATTTTAAAAATAATTTTTATCACATCGTAAACCTTTCCAACGTTTGCATTAAGTGCAAGAAAGGCGAGCCAATAGTACAATAATCATCTTTAACCGATGCCTCTATTACCTTTGCTTACGCAGTTACAAGGCAAAAGTAATACAGCATCAAAATAGACATCAGCAACATACTCAGCAGGAAAAATGGTAGTAGCTACCAAAATGGCAGTAATAGCATAATGATGTATTATTTATAGAATTGGAAGTAGTAGTACTAATACCAGTAACCGCATTAATAGATGTAAAAGAAACGACAGCAACAGCAGCAGTAATAATGTAGTGCAGTGGTAGTAGTGTAGTAGTAGTAATAGTACTATTAGTACAAGTAGTATTACTACTACTACTACTACTACTACTACTACTTCTACCACTACTACTACTACTACTACTAGTAGTAGTAGTAGTAGTAGTAATAGTAGTAGTAGTAGTAGTAAAAGCAAAAGTTGTATAAGGGAATCTAGTAATAGTAGTAGCAGTAGTAATAGCAGTAGTAGTAATAGTAGTAGAAGTAGTAGTAGTAGATCTAGTAGTAGTGTAGTAGCGTTAGTAGTAGTAGTAGTAGTAGTAGTAGTAGTAGTAGTAGTAGTAGTAGTAGTAGAAGTAGTAGTAATTATAATAATAGAAGTAGTAAAAGTGGCACATGTAGTAGAATTAGTAGTAGTAATAGCGATAAAAGTAGCACATGTAATAGTAGTAGTAGGAGTAATAAAAGTATTACATATAGTAGTGGTGGTAGTAGTAGTTGTAATAGTAGTGAAAGTGGTACATGTAGTAGGCCTAGTAGTGGTAGTAGTAGTAACAGTAGTAGTAGTAGTAGCAGCAGCAACAGCAGTATATAGTCAAAAAGAAACCGCAGCCATAGAATCAAAATTAGTAGTGGCAGCAGCAGCAGAAGTAGTAAACTAAAATTATATTATACTAGTAGAAGTAGTAGTAATAGTAGTAGTAGTAGTTGTTGTTGTAGTAGTAGTAGTAGTAATAGCAGCAGCAGCAGCAGCAGTAGTAGTATTAGTAGTAGTAGTAGTAGTAGTAGTAGTAGTAGTAGTAGTAGCAGTAGCAGAAGTAGTAGTTGTTGTTGTAGTAGTGGCAGTAATAGATGCAGAATCGGAACTAGTAGTAAAAAAACTATCATTCTTTTGGGTGGCCGATCGTTAGCAAATTGTTTTGGGCTTGTGTAATAATTAGCTTTTTAATTTAAAGGCATCCTTCAATTTTCGACTTTTTTGTCAAACGTCTCAATTTATCTTAAATTTGATATTTATAGACTGCCCACTGTTTGTCTCAGCTTTCCTCAACATTTCTGTTTATGTGTCTGTGCTGCCCTCCTCTCACAATCCTTTCTCTAAAACTTCTGTGTTTGGTCTTTCCTGTTCGCCCTTTTTTCGTCTATTTTACTTTTTTTCTCAGTTGGCCTTCTCTCTATGATCATTTGCCTTTGGTATTCTCTGCCTGCTCTTCCTCCTTCAGTCTATCATTTTTTGTCAGCTTGCATATGTTTCTCTCTTCCTTTATCCCAACTAATAATGACAGCCATTCTGCCCTGCTTCCAGCACTATTACCGATATTACCGCCTACCCAACTTCCTTTATAATGGTTTATTAGTTGAAAAATTACCAATGTAGCCCCCTGTGACTGCATCAATGTCTACAATTACCCAATTTACTAGGAGTCTATCACAAATCCATTATTTCTATATTCGGGTAAAAAATCTAGGTTTTTAGGCCCTACGTCAATGGAACATTTCAACACTACTGCTACTTGTGTGAAGATCGTTAAGCTTCAACTTTAGCCAACATAACAAGGTTTTGTTACTATGTCGAGTTTGTCATAGTTATTATTTACGAAAGTGGAAACGTCCATCAATCTTGTTATAACAAGGAAACAATCTAACAGTGCGTCATTTTACTCCAAATAGTAACCTAAGAAGCTATTTTGAAGTATTTTACATTGTCTCTGGAATTTGTTTGGGGTTCGCGTAGTTAAAAAAATATGGATTATAGTCTTCCACCGCCGAAGGCAGTCTCAAGACTTTACATATTTCCCACAGTAGGCCAATACACACCAAAGCAAATTCAGCTCATATTTCAGAGCATTACAGCACGGCTGCCAGTTAGGCGCTCAAATACTAACATTCTACAAATTTCAAGCACTGCCTATAGCCAGGTACCCATTTTACAGGTGGGTGGACTGAGGAAAATGTGGATAAATTGCTTTCCTAAGGCAGTTACAACATGTGTCGTGGTGGGAAAATACCTAAACTCTTTTTCGATCATAACGCCAAATATCATTTGACGAATCAAGTTCAGTATTTTTCTTTAGAAAATTTTCTCACATTCAATTTGATTCAAAGAAACTTTTTGCTACACATTTATCCATTACAGCACTTTTTGACAAACGTTCAAATGTCTTGCGACCATTTCGAATGAGCCAGATGTCATTTTGTCACAAACTTTAGTTGGAGTAAAAAAGCCTTGTATAAGCAGATTTATTTCTCTTTTTTTCCCTCTACATTTTAAATGAAAAAAATTCTAGTGTCGTCTTACAAAATTTTGACAATTTCATGATTTTTTTTTCGCTTGAGAGCTCAAAAAAATGCTACTACTACTACTCCTTCTACAACAACTACTGCCTCTACTACAACTACTACTACGACTAATATTACCAACACTACCACTAGTACTACTACAACTGCTGCTGCTTCTGCTATAACCGCTACCACTACTATTTCTCTTCCTCCTCCTCCCACTACAATTACCAATACTACTACTACTACTACTACTACTACTACTACTACTACTAATACTGATCCTTCCACTACTGCTACCACTACTAATACCGCTATCACTGCTACAACTATTGCTGCTACTACCGCTACCAATACTGCTACTACTACTACCACTACTACTACTACTACTACTACTACTACTATTACCACCACTACTTCTACTGTCACCACTGCTACTACTAAATTTATTACCACCGCTACTACTACTACTGCTACTACTTCTTCTTCTACTTCTTCTACTACTATTACTACTACTACTACTACTACTACTACTACTACTACTACTACTACTACTACTACTACTACTACTACTACTACTACAACTACTACTACTACTACTACTACTACCACGACTACCACTACTTCTACGACTAATATTACCACCACTATCACTAGCACGACTACCTTTGCTGCTGCTTCTGCTAGTACCGCTACCACTACTACTTCTCCTCCTCCTTCTACTACTACTACTTCTACTTCTACTATTACTACTACTACTACTACAACTACTTGTACTACTACTACTACTACTACCAATACTACTACTACTACTACTACTACTACTACTACTGCTACTACTACTTCTACCAAACAAAGCAATGCAAGTAAGATACAGAACAGTACATGTGGCCTACGAAATGAAACTGAAAGCGCCCAATACAGAACACAACAAGTGAACCTAAAAGTATCGACACAACACCATCGTTATAAATACAAACCAAGATTATGTAAGGCTTAGCCTAGCTTACATTTTTACACTGCGTGTGTGGATACACAATGCACGATGCCATTGCATTGACTTCTGTAACCTACTAACATGAGTCCACATTCCATCAGCTCACTGAATGAGCCAAGCCCATAATCGAGCCTATGGTCTTATGTTGGCTTGCACGTCGTGTTTAAGGAAAAAGCTACTAATTTGAATTCGAGTTTCTCTTAAGTTCGCTCTATTCTCCCCCTGTATGCATGTTCAGGTCTGTTCTTGTCAGGTTAAACCCATCCACAGGTAATAGATTTTATATAGAAAAAAAAGGGGGATTCGTCAGAGGTCCCGCTATAGTTGAGCACTACTGTATATACATGTATAGCACTGTACCATTTCTGGTACACGACGCACGAGGTGGGGTAACACTTTTAAAATCATTTTTATTTTAACAATACCTTGTTTACAAATATACATAATAATTCTGGCATATGCAAAAAAGGTCAAATGAGGCATTCTTAGACTTTCAAATTCAATGTCAGATATGAGCTGGTTAATATAAAACAATAATTTGTTTGTTCGACTGTACCATTTTTGGTACAGGACGTACCAGAAAGGTTAAAGATGAATAATTCCCTGCTGAGCCTTTAAAACTTCTTTGTAAATTATATTCCCCACCAATAACTTTCAACCAGTAGACACCCTGAGCTCACAAGGGAGCAGTAGTTGGATCGGGTGCATTACTCCAGCATTCTAACAAAATACCACTAGCCTTCTTATTTAGCACCTTAGCACATCAGAGTTCGAAAGCCTAATCTTTTTATCCAAATGCAAATCTTCACACATCCCAGCTTTCCATTCTGCAAAGGTGCAAAGCAAACAGCTATGGAGAACGCAGTAATTTATTTTAATTTACTTCATGATTATAACGCTTCTCAACACTCAGTGTATCCATATTCTTAATCATTATCCATATTCATCATCATCATCACCATCATAATCATCAAATTATCACCACGGTCAGCACGAAGTCGTCCAACACTACCACCAGCATCAATAATATTATCATCACCACCGCCATCATCATCATCACCATCGTCATTATCATCACCACCATCACCACCATTATCATCATTACATACTATGTATCAACATCACCATACTACATGTATATGGGCTGCTGCATCTCCTGCTATTCATCTCTTCTCCTCAGCAGACTTTTTGGTTAACAAGCTTTTTTCCATTCTTTAAAAGTTTAATCTGAGGAAAACAGTGTCACTTTTTGCACCAAGCCAATAACTATTTTTTTAAATGTGATAAGACTAGGTAGCGTCACATTTCTAAAGGCCATTTGCCTCTTCAAGATTTTAGGCTTTTAGTTTTTAAAGCATTCTCCACTAATATCTCCAGGTACTTTCCCAGGGCTTCACGTCAACAATTAAACAAAGGCTTACATACTCAAATCCTAGCCTTATAAATTTATAAACACACGACTTGAAGTTTTTGGACATACTTACACACAAGAACAATAATGGAATTTCAACTTTGCCTTCCTTAAAAATAAAATCCATGACGCTTAAAAAAATCTAAATATCTCGCATTTTATCCAAGTGAGTCTTAAGTCGCAAAGCCTAGTTTTGAGATATATAGGCTTTGAAAATTTAGTGAGTGTTCAGAAGTCAGTTATTTTAAATTTCAGATATTTACAATAAACCCATTTCTAAACAGTTTTTACAACTAATTCATATTGAAACTTCATTTTCTCAGTTTTTAATTTTAATTGGTATGCTTGCTAATGCCTTCACACCTTTATAGTTGTCTAAACTTCTAACGCAATTCCCCCCCTTTCTGAAGTTTCACAAGTCGTAACCCTGCCAACTTTAAAAAGCTATAACTTCACAAAGAAAGACGATATAGCTTGTCAATTTGTTGTGTTAAAGCTAGCTTTTTCTGTGATACCAATATTTTATTACCTTCCAATTTAGACTTATTTCCTTTTGACTGGCTGCAAGACAAATGAAAAATGTATACAGTTTTTTTTTGGCTATGTAGGCTATGTGGGCTTAGTTTATATCTTGCGCCTTATAAACCAAACAATATTTAATTCCACAAAGAAAGAAAGAAAAAAAACCATTTATTCAATTCATGAAGAATCAAAATAATACAAAGAATTCAGTCTAGAAACAATAAGGTCCAATTAAAAAACAACAGCTGTATTTTGCTCAAGATAACAGAGTGTGCAACAGCGTTTCTTAAGTAGGAAGGTCAAGACTGACATGAAACGAGAAGTGATACACTACATGTGTATATGTATATGTATATACACATGACTTTTAAAAGCATGTCACACAAGCACATGAGATGCTAAGATGAATTTATGTACATGACGAAAAATGGCCACAGTTATCGTACCACAAACAAATTTAGAAAATAAAATGTGTGGTAATCCCTCAAAATCTATTTACTTGCCTTGTTAGTAAATAATTTTTTTTATATTCTTATAAAAAATTGCCTTCTTTTTTCATAGCATACATGTCATCCAACACAACCATCAAATCATTAAAATAGAAAGGCTCAAACATGAAAGTAAAAAAAAAACCCCAACAAAACGGCAATTGGTTTGGACAGCTGCTTACAATGCACTCTGTGACCGTAGGAAAATAATCCAGCATGTTTTTCTATTTTTTTTCTTTCAGCTATATATTATAGAGTTAAACTTTTCCTTCAAACACAATAACAGTTACTCATAAAACAAAACATCATCGAAATTTCAAATTATCTGTTCTTTCTCTTATTTAACATTAGATAGCTTATAATTATTATAACGATAGGCCTATATAGAACTTTAAAAAACCCGTAAAGAAAAAGTTAGGTGACGTAACATATTACAAGCACAAAAGCCACATTAAGACGACTAAAAAGGAAGCACAATAACTATATGTGTCTCTGACTTTCACACATACAGAACAAACAAGCCAGTGATGGTGACAATTTGAGTATAATTTATACCCGTACGTAACCCTAGTAGCTCATGGACACCGCTTAAAACATCGCTTTAAAATAACAGGACAGGAAAACAACAATTAAGTTTAAAAAAAACATGCAATACATGTTCCTCTCATGGCACTAATACCAGGTTAACAGAAAACAAACAAGTTTAAAGCATAAATGGACGGCATTCAGGACCTAACACTTTCAGTTTGTCTTCCACATTAGCAAGATAATACAATGGAAAATAACGAAAGGTAAAGGGTCGCAGACAAACAGATTATAGATAGCATGAGCAAAGGTGTGAAAGACTTACCCAATACAATAGTTATAGAACCGCCCTTTGACAAACCCAAAACAACGACAATAAATCAAATAAAAAACCTGCCAAACATAACAATAAAAAGAATAAAGCCTACAAAAATGCTTAGAATTTTAATATTGCATTATGATCTTTAAGTGCATTAAGCCTAGTTAACAAAATATTTATATTAAAAATTATAAAATTCTATGGTTAAAGAAGGATACGTTGTAAAAAAAAGCCAATGTGTCAAGAAACACAGCGATTGGCTCAGCATAAGGTCACATGATAACAAAGACAACGATTGGCCAAGCGGAACATCACGTGACAAGTCAGCTAACCGAAGAGCGCACCGGACCCAGTGGCTTAGGGCGACCCCTAAAAAAAATAAAATAAAATAAAAAAAATGAACAGATCTTCTCTTCAAATTCACAATGTGAAGATGATAATTAGGTCATAATATTAGCAAAAGTATACCAAACAGTTTAATATAAATAGCATGGCATGTAGTGATCAGACACACTTTATAACACATGTACTCAAATTAAAACGAAAAAACACCGTACAATATTAGGTCTAATAAACAAGTAAAAGAAAGAGAGAGAAACAGATGAAGAGAGAGACAAATAGAGAGAGAGAGAGAGA
>BMAT01000871.1:0-11118 GCA_019649035.1 Elysia marginata | reverse complement strand
ATCCCGTCCTGAGTGGTTTAAGTTAAGGACAGCGTAAACTACACACTCATACATTCCAGTCATCTTTAAAATGTTCAAACTTTGACTTAAATGCAGTAGAGTTTTAAAATAGCTATATATTACAAATATACTTGTTTTGCAACCTTTGTAACGAAGATACTATAGTGAACTTAAAGGGATGGAAAGACTTTTTCAATGTAAATTTAGAACATTGCACACTACACACTTACACAATCCAGTCATCTTTAGTAAACATTAACTCTGACTTAAACGCAGTACAATCTTGAAACATCTACTTTTTAAATATACCTGTTTTGCAACCGTTGTAAGGAAGATACGATCGAATGTAGACACTAGTTAACAATATATGATTGTAAAGGCTTTTTCTATGTGCATTAAGGACAGTGTAAAATTCACACTTACACATTCCAGTCATCTTCAGGAAATAATAACTATGACTTAAATGCAGTACAATCTTGAAACATCTACATTTTAATTATACTTGTTTTGTAACCTTTTTAACGAAGATACGATCGAATGTGTACATTAGTAAGGATAAGGGATTGTAAAGCCTTTTTGTATGTGAGTCAGGGATTGTGTACACTACACACCTTAACATTCCAGTCATCTTCAAAAGATATTAACTATGACTTAAAGGGAGTACAATCTTGAATTATCTACATTTCAAATATACTTGTTTTCCAACCTTTGTAAGGGGGGTACGATCGAATGTTGACACAAGTAAACTTAAATGATTGTAAAGGCTTTTTGTATGTGCGTTAAGGACAGTGTACACTATTTACTTACACATTCCAGTCATCTTCGAAAGATTTCAACTCTTATAAAATGCAGTACAATCTTAAAATATCTATATTTCAAATATACTTGTTTTCTAACCTTTGTAAGGAAGATACAGTCGAATGTAGACATTTGTACACTCAAAGGATTGTAAAAACTTTTTCAATGTAAATTTAGAACAGTGTACACTACACAGTTACACATTCCAGTCATCTTTAGAAAACATTAACTCTGACTTAAATGCATTACAAACTTGAAACTTCTACATTTCAAATATACTTGTTTTCCAACCTTTGTAAGGAAGATACGATTATATGTAGACACTAGTAAACAAAAAGGGATTGTAAAGACTTTTTGTATGTGCGTTAGGGATATTGTAAATTATGCACTTACACATTCCAGTCATCTTTAGTAAACTTTAACTATGATTTAAATGCTATACAATCTTGAAACATCTATATTTCAAAAAGACTTGTTTTGCAACCTTTGTAAGGAATGCACGAACGAATGTAGACACTAGTAAACTTAAACAATTGTTAAGACTTTTTGTATGTGAATAAGGGATAGTGTAAACTATACACCTGCACATTCCAGTTATCTTCAAAAGATATTAACTATGACTTATAGACAGCACAGTCTTGAAATATCTACATTTTTAAATATACTTCTTTTCCAACCTTTGTAAAGAATATACGATTGAATGTAGACACTAGTAAATTTAAGGAATTGTAAAAGCTTTTTTGTGCTTTAAAGACATCGTACACTACAAAGTTACACATTGTAGTCATCTTCAGGAATCATTAACTATGGCTTAAATGCAGTAAAATCTTGAAACATCTACACTTCAAATATACTTGTTTTCCAACCTTTGTAAAGAAAACACGATTGAATGTAGACACTAGTAAACTTACAGGATTGTAAAAACTTTTTGTATGTGGGTTAAGGAGAGTGTACACTACACACTTACACATTCCAGTCATCTTCGAAAGATTTCAACTATGATTAAATGCACTACAATCTTGAAATTTCTATATTTCAAATATACTTGTTTTCCTACCTTTGTAAGGAAGATACAGTCAAATGTAGACACTGGTACACTTACCGGATTGTAAAGCCTTTTTCTATGTAAATTTAGAACAGTGTACACTCCACACTAACTTATTTCAGACATCTTCAGGAATCATTAACTATGACTTAAATGCAGTACAATCTTCAAACATATACACGTGAAATATACTTGCTTTTCAACCTTTGTAAGGAAGATACGATCGAATGTAGACATTAGTGAACTTAAGAGATTGTAAATGTTTTTTGTATGTGCGTTGAGGACAGTGTACACTACACAATTACATATTCCAGTAATTATAAAGAAACATTAACTATGGTTTAAATGTAGTACAATCTTGAAACATGTACACTTTAAATATACTTGTTTCCAACTATTCTAAGAAAGATACGATCGAAAGTGGACGCTACTAATTCTAAACGATTGAAAAGGCATTTTTTATGTGCATTAAGGACAGTGTACACTAAACACTTACACATTAAAGTCATCTTCAAGAAACATTAACTATGACTTAAAAGCAGTACAATCTTGAAACATCTACTTTTCAAATATTCTTGTTTTCCAACCTTTGTAAGGAAGATACGATCATATGTAGACACTAGTAAACAGAAAGGGATTGTAAAGATTTTTTGTATGTGAGTTAAGGACAGTTGACACTACACACCTGAACATTCTAGTATACTTTAAAAGATATTACCTATGACTTAAAGGCAGTACAATTTTGAATTATCTACATGTCAAATATACTTGTTTTCCAACCTTTGTAAGGAAGATACGATCGAACGTAGACACTAGTAAACTTAAAGGATTGTAAAGGTTTTTTGTATGTGAGTTGAGGACAGTGTACACTACACAATTACATATTCCAGTCATTATGTAGAAACATTAACTATGACTTAAAGGCAGTACAATCTCAAAAAAAACATCTACATTTCAAATATACTTGTTTTGTAACCTTTCTAACGAAGATACGATCGAATGTAGACACTAGTAAACTTAAAGGATTGTAAAGGCTTTTTGTATGCGAGTTAGAGAATGTGTACACTACACACCTTCACAATCCAGTCATCAAAAGGAATTAACTATGACTTAAAGGTAGTACAATTTTGAATTACCTACATATCAATTTTTAACCTTTGTAAGGAAGATAGAGTCGAATGTAGACACTAGTACAGTTAAACAATTGTTAAGGCTTTTTGTATGTAAGTTTGGAACAGTCTACACTACACTTTTACACATTCCAGTCATCTTCAGAAAACATTAACTATGACTTTATTGCAGTACAATCTTGACACATCTATATTTCAAATATACGTATTTTCAAACCTTTGTAAGGAAAATACGATCGATTGTAGTCACTAGTAAACTTTAAAAGATTATAAAGGCTTTTTGTATGTGCATTAAGGACAGTGAAAACTTCACACTCACACATTACAGTCATCTTCAGGAAACATAAACTATTACTTAAATGCTGTACAATCTTAAAACATGTATATTTTAAATATACTTGTTTTGCAACCTTTGTAACGAAGATACGATCGAATGTAGACACTAGTAAACCTAAAGGATTGTAAAAGTTTTTTGTATGTGCGTTTAGGACAGTGTACATTACACACTCACCCATTCCAGTCATCTTCAAAAGATTTTAACTCGGACTTAAATTCAGTACAATCTTAAATTATGTACGTTTCAAATACACTTGTTTTCCAACCTTTGCAGGAAGATACAGTCGAATGTAGACACTTGAATAAATAAACGATTGTTAAAGCTTTTTGTATATAAGTTTGGAACAGTCTACACTACACTCTTACACATTCCAGTCATCTTCAGAAAACATTAACTATGACTTTAATGCAGTACAATCTTGAAACATCTACATTTCAAATATACTTGTTTTCCAACCTTTGCAAGGAAGATAGAGTCGAATGTAGACACTTGAATAATTAAAAGATTGTTAAGGCTTTTTGTATGTAAGTTTGAAACAGTCTACACTACCCTCTTACACATTCCAGTTATCTTCAAGAAAAATTAACTAAGACTTTTATGCAGTACAATCTTGAAACATCTACATTTCAAATATACGTGTTTTCCAACCTTTTTAAGGAAGATACGATCGAATGTAAAACTAGTAAACTTTACAGGATTGTAAAGGCTTTTTGTGTTTGCTTTAAGGACAGTGTAGACTACACACTTACACATTCCAGTCATCATCAGGGAACATTAACTATGACTTAAATGCTGTACAATCTTAAAACATCTATATTTCAAATATACTTCTTTTCCAACCTTTTTAACGAAGATACGATTAAATGTAGACATTGGTAAACTTAAAGGATTGTAAAACCTTTTTGTATGTGAGTTAAGAAAATTGTACACTATACATCTGTCCAATCCAGTCATCATTAAAAGATATTAACTATGACTTAAATGCAGTACAATAATGAAACATCTACATTTTAAATATACTTTTTTTCCAACCTATGCAAGGAAGATACGCACAAATGTAGACCTTAATAAATTTAAAGGATTGTAAAGGCTTTTTGTATGTGCATTAAGGACAGTATAAACTACACACTTACACATTCCAGTTATCTTCAGGAAACATTAACTATGACTTAAATGCTGTACAATCTTGAAACATCTATATTTTAAATATACATTTTTGCAACCATTGTAACGAAGATACGATCGAATGTAAACACTAGTAAACTTAAAGGATTGGAAAAGTTTTTTGTATGTGCGTTAAGGACAGTGTATGCTACACACCTGCCCAATCCAGTCATCTTCAAAAGATATTAACTATGACTTAAATGCAGTACAATATTAAACATCTACATTTTAAATATACGTGTTTCCCAACCTTTGTAAAGAAGATACGATCAAATGTAGACCTTAGTAAACTTAAAGGATTGTAAATACTTTTTGTATATAAGTGAAGGACAGTGTACACTACAGACTGACACATTCCAGTCATCGTCAAAAGATTTTAACTATGACTTAAATGCAGTACAATCTTGAAAAATGTACTATTCAAATATACTTGTTTTCCAACCTTTGTAAGGAAGATAGAGTCGAATGTAGACACATGTACACTTAAAAGACTAATTAGGCCTTTTTTATGTAAATTTGGAAAAGTCTACACTACACTCTTACACATTCAAGTCATCTTCAGGAAACATTAATCATGACTTTAATGCATTACAATCTTGAAACATCTATATTTCAAATATACTTGTTTCGCAACCTTTGTAACGAAGATACGATTGAATTATAGACACTAGTAAACTTAAAGATTGTAAACGTTTTTTGTATGCGAGTTAAGGACAATGTACATTACGCAAATGCATATTCCAGTCATCTTCAAAAGGTTTTAACTATGACTTAAATGCAGTACAATCTTGAAACATCTACATTTCAATTATACTTATTTTCCAACCTTTGTAAGGAAAATACGATCGAGTGTAGACACTAGTAAACTTAAAGGATTGTGAAGTTTTTTTATATGCGGGTTAGAGATTCTGTACACTACCCACCTTCACATTCTAGTCATCTTCAAAAGAAATTAACTAAGGACAGTACACACTACACACTTACACATTCCAGTCATCTTCAAAAGGTTTTAACTATGACTTAAATGCAGTACAATCTTGAAACATCTACGTTTCAAATATACTTGTTTTCCAACCTTTGTAAGGAAGATACAGTCGAATGTAGACACTTGTACACTTAAACGATTGTTATGGCTTTTTGAATGTAAGTTTGGAACAGTCTACACTACACTCTTACACATTCCAGTCACCTTCAGAAAACTTTAACTATGACTTAAATGCTGTACAATCTTCAAACATCTATATTTCAATCATATTTGTTTTGCAACCTTTGTAACGAAGATACGATCTACTGTAGACACTAGTAAACTAAAAGGGTTGTAAAAGTTTTTTGTACGTGAGTTAAGGACAATGTTCACTAAACACTTACACATTTCAGTCATCTTTATGAAACATTAACTATGCCTTAAATGCTGTACAATCTTTAAACATCTATATTTCAAATATACTAGTATTGCAACCTTTGTAACGAAGATACGATTTAATGTAGACACTAGAAAACTTAAAGGGTTGTAAAAGTTTTTTGTATGTGAGTTAAGGACAATGTACACTACACACTTACACATTTCAGTCATCTTCAGGAAACAGTAACTATGACTTAAATGCAGTACAATCTTGAAATATCTATTTTTCAAAAAAAGTTTGTTTTCCAACCTTTGTAAGGGAGATACAATCGAATGAACACACTAGTAAACATGAAAGGATTATAAAGGTTTTTTCTATGTGCGTAAAGGAAAATGTCAATTACACACCTGCACATTCCAGTCATCTTTAGAAAACATTAACGATGAATTAAATGCATTACAGTCTTGAAATATCTGCGTTTCGAATATACTTGTTTTCACACCTTGGTAAGGAAGATAAGATCGAATGAACACACTAGTAAACATGAAAGGATTGTAAAGGCTTTTCTATGTGCGTAAAGGATATTGTAAACTACACACTTGCACATTCCAGTCATCTTCAGGAAAGAATAACTATAACTTTAATGCTGTACAATCTTGAACAACTTTTTTTTTTAAATACATTTTTGCAACTTTTGTAACGAAGATACGATCTAATGTAGACACTACTATACTTAAAGGATTGTAAAAGTTTTTTGTATGTTAGTTAAGTACAGTGTACCCTACACACTCACACATTCCAGTCATCTTCAAAAGATTTTAACTTTGACTTAAATGCAGTACAATCTTGAAATATCTATTTTTCAAAAAAAGTTTGTTTTCTAACCTTTTAACGAAGATACGATCGAATGAACACACTAGTAAACATGAAAGGATTGTAAAGGCTTTTTCTATGTGCGTAAAAGACAGTGTTAACTACAAACTTACACATTCCAGTCATCTTTAGAAAACATTAACGATGAATTAAATGCAGTACAGTCTTGAAATATCTACGTTTCAAATATACTTGTTTTCCACTCTTTATAAGGAAGATGCAGTCGAATGTAGACACTTGTACACTTAAACGATTGTTAAGGCTTTTTGTATGTAAGTTAGGAACAGTCTACACTACACTCTTACACATTCAAGTCATCTTTAGGAAACATTAACTATGACTTAAATGCTGTACAATCTTGAAACATCTATATTTCAAAGATACTTGTTTTCCAACCTTTGTAACGAAGATACAATTGAATGTAGACACTAGTAAACTTAAAGGATTGTAAAAGTTTTTTGTATGTGAAATAGGAACAATGTACACTACACACCTGCATATTCCAGTCATCTTCATGAAACATTAACTATGAGTTAAATGCTGTACAATCTTGAAACATCTATATTTTAAATATACTTGTTTTCCAACCTTTGTAAGGAAGATACAGTCGAATGTAGACACCTGTACACTTAAAGGTTAGTAAACGTTTTTTGTATATAAGTTAAGGAAAATGTCAATTACACACATGCACATTCCAGTCATCTTTAGGGAACATTAACTATGACTTAAGTGCAGTACAACCTTAAAACATCTACATTTCAATTATACTTGTTTTCCAACCTTTGTAAGGAAGATACGATCGAGTGTAGACACGAGTAAACTTAAAGGATTGTGAATTTTTTTGTATGTGAGTTAGACATTTTGTACACTACCCACCTTCACATTCCAGTCATCTTCAAAAGACATTAACTATCACTTAAAGGCAGTACAATCTCGAAACATCTACGTTTGAAATATACTTGTTTTCCAACCTTTGTAAGGAAGATACAAGACACTTGTACACTTAAACGATTGTTAAGGCTTTTTGTATGTAAGTATGGAACAGTCTACACTACACTCATACACATTCCAGTTATCTTCAGGGAACATTAACTATGACTTTAATGCAGTACAATCTTGAAACATCTACATTTCAAATATACGTGTTTTCCAACCTTTGTAAGAAAGATACGATCGAATGTACACACTAGTAAACAAAAAAGATATTGTAAAGGCTTTTTGTATTAGCGTTAAGGACAGGGTAAACTACACACTTACACATTCCAGTCCTCTTTAGGAAATGTTAACTATGACTTAAATGCAGAACAATCTTGAATTATCTATATTTCAAATATACTTGTTTTGCAACCTTTGTAAGGAAGATACGATCGAATGTAGACACTAGTAAACTTAAAAGATTGTAAAAGTTTTTTTATGTGAGTTAAGGACAATGTATGCTACACACCTGCCCAATCCAGTAATTTTCAAAAGATATTACCTATTACAATCTTGAAATATATACGTTTCAAATATACTTGTTTTACAACCTTTGTAAGGAGGATACAGTCGAATGTAGACCCTTGTACACTTAAACGATTGTTAAGGCTTTTTGTATGTTAGTTTGGAACAGTCTACACTACACTCTTACACATTCAAGTCATCTTCAGGAAACATTAACTATACCTTTAATATAGTACAATCTTGATACATCTACATTTTAAATATACGTGTTTTACAGCCTTAGTAAGGAAGATACGTTCGAATGTGGACACTAGTAAACATTAAAGGATTGTAAAGGCTTTTGGTATGTGCGTTAAGGACAGTGTAAAGTACACACTTACACATTCCAGTCATCTTCAGAAAACATTAATTATGACTTAAATGCTGTATAATCATGAAACATCTATTTTTAAAAAATACATTTTTTGCCACCTTTGTAACGAAGATACGATCGAATGTAGACACTAGTAAACTTAAAGGATTGTAAAAGTTTTTTGTATTTGCGTTAAGGAGAGTGTACCCTACACACTCACATATTCCAGTCATCTTCAAAGTTTTTAAACTATGACTTAAAGGCAATACAATATCGAAACATCTACCTTTCAAACATACCTAATTCCAACCTTTTTAAGGAAGATACAGTCGAATGTAGACACTTAAATAATTAAACAATTGTTAAGGCTTGTGTGTAAGTTTGGAACAGTCTACATTACACTCTTACACATTCCAGTTATCTTCAGGAAACATTAACTTTGACTTTAATGCAGTACAATTTTGAAACATCTACATTAAACATACGTGTTTTCCAACCTTTGTAAGGAATATACGATCAAATGTAGACCTTAGTAAACTTAAAAGGTTGTAAAGGCTTTTTGTATATGAGTTAAGAACAGTGTACACTACACACTCTCACATTCCAGTCATCTTCAAAAGACTTAAACTATGATCTAAATGCAGTACGATCTTTAAATATCTACGTTTCAAATATACTTGTTTTCCAACCTTTGTCAGGAAGATACAGTCGAATGTAAACACTTGTACACTTAAACAATTGTTAAGGCTTTTTGAGTGTAAGTTTGGAACAGTCTACACTACACTCTTACACATTCTAGTCATCTTCAGGAAACGTTAACTATGACTTTAATGCAGTACAATCTTGAAACATCCACATTTCAAATATACGTATTTCCAACCTTTGTAAGGAAGATACGATCGAATGTAAACACTAGTAAACATTAAAGGATTGTAATGGCTTTTTGTATGTACGTTAAGGACAGTGTAAAGTACACACTTACACATTCCAGTATTCTTCAGGAAACATTAACAATGACCTAAATGCTGTACAATCTTAAAACATCTATATTTCAAATATACTTGTTTTGCAACCTTTGTATCGAAGATACGATTGAATGTAGACACTAGTAAACTTAAAGGATTGTAAATGCTTTTTGTATGTAAGTTAAGGACATTGTACACTACACACTTACACATTCCAGTCATCTTTAAAAGATATTAACTATGACTTAAATGCAGTACAATATTGAAACATCTACATTTTAAATATACGTGTTTTCCAACCTTTGTAAGGAAGATAGAGTTGAATGTAGACACATGTACACTTAAAAGATTAATTAGGCCTTTTTTATGTAAATATGGAAAAGTCTACACTACACTCTTACACATTCAAGTCATCTTCAGGAAACATTAATCATGACTTTCATGCAGTACGATCTTGAAACATCTATATTTCAAATATACTTGTTTCGCAACCTTTGTAACGAAGATACGATTGAATGAAGACACTAGTAAACTTAAAGATTGTAAACGTTTTTTGTATGCGAGTTAAGGACAATGTACATTACAGAAATGCATATTCCAGTCATCTTCAAAAGGTTTTAACTATGACTTTAATGCAGTACAATCTTGAAACATCTACATTTCAAATATACTTGTTTCCAACCTTTGTAAGGAAGATACGATCAAATGTAAACACTAGTAAACTTAAAGGATTGTAAAGGCTTTTTGTATGTAAGTTAAGGACAGTGTACAGTTCATATTAAACATTCCAGTTATCTTCGAAAGGTTTTAACTATGACTTAAATGCGGTAAAATCTTGAAATGTCTACGTTTTAAATATACTTGTTTTCTAACCTTTGTAAGGAAGATACAGTCAAATGTAGACACTTATAAACTTAAAGGATTGTAAAGGGTTTCTTTATGTAAATTAAGGAAAATGTACACTACACACCTGCACACTCCAGTCATCTTCAGGAAACAATAAATATAACTTAAATGCTGTACAATCTTGAAACATCTATTATTCAAATATACTTGTTTTGCAACCTTTGTAAAAAAGATGCGATTGAATGTAGACACTAGTAAACTTAAAGGATTGTAAAAGTTTTTTTTATGTAAGTTAAAGACAATGTACACTACACACCTGCACATTCCAGTCATCTTCAAAAGATTTTACTATCAGTTAAATGTAGTACAATCTTGATATATCTACGTTTCAAATATACTTGTTTCCAACCTTTGTAAGGAAGATTAGATCAAATGTAAACACTAGTAAACTTAAAGGATTGTAAAAGCTTTTTGTATGTAAGTTAAGGACAGTGTACAGTACACACTCACACATTCTAGTCATCTTCAGGAAACATTAACTATGACTTAAATGCATTACAATCTTTAAATATCTACGTTTCAAATATACATGTTTTTCAACCTTTGTAAGGAAGATACAATCGAATGTAAACACTAATAAACATAAAAGAATTGTGAATTTTTTTGTATGCGAGTTAGAGATTGAGTTCACTACCCACCTTCACATTCCAGTCATCTTCATAAGACATTAACGATAACTTAAAGGCAGTACAATCTCGAAACATCTACATTTCAAATAAACTTGTTTACCAACTTTTGTTAGGAAGATACAGACGAATGTAGACA
>BMAT01000870.1:328875-341543 GCA_019649035.1 Elysia marginata | reverse complement strand
GAGAGAGAGAGAGAGAGATTTGACCTAAACTAAAAGAAAGATAGAGGATCGCGTGCCTCACGAACATTCCTTTCGTTGTACATCCACACGATAGAAATCTAAATAAATATGTATAATTACCCTTTACAATTAGTTCGAATCCCCAACGATCCTCTTAAAACTATTTTATTCTTGAATTTCATGGCTTTTCTTTCATATTATGGTAGGCTGAAAAAATAACTTAATATGATTTCTTGTGAGAAGCCTTTGCATGTTAGTTTAATATTATATTAAATGTCAACTGAACCAAGAAAATTTCTTGTCTCGTACTATCCATAGAAGCCAGTGGTAGAGTAGATGACAAGACTCAAAATTAAAAAATCCTGGAACTTTATTGTTACTGTGCGAGCATTTGGTTGTCTCTTAACAGTAGTTGATAGCAGCTGTGCTTGCGCTTTGCGATCTCCTCTTTTTCTGTCTTTTTAGTATCTCTCCCTCCATCTCTCAGTGGTTACTCCCTTTTTATGCCTCCTCCCATTTTCCTTTCTTTTCTGTCCTTCTTTCTTTTTTTGTTTCACTTTGTCAGTCTTTTCCATTTACCTTTTCCACCCTGGCATTGCCGATATTTTTATGCCTGCCTCTCTCTCACCCGCCTTACATCCACACCTTTTCTCTTCTCTCATTTATTTTATTTCAAACGTTTTTTAACAAATGTTCCCCTCTCTAGCTCTACTTCTCTGCCTGTCCGTCTGTCTCTAACCCCTCTTCACTTTCTCTTTGAGACTTTTTCTTTTTTTTTCTTTTCATCGCTTGCGGTTATGTCTTCCAAGCACAGCTAAAATTTTCGTTCCTCTCTAAGCTCCTTATGAAAGGTCATCCACACTTCGACACCAAAACACAATGTATACACACGCACCTCCTTATCTGCAGCCAGTAATGACGTCAAATCCCCGACCCATGTATTGTGACCTCAGTATACAGTATACAGAGCGGACACCTCTCGCCCCATAACCCTCCACCATCCCTCTTTGTACAAGGACTTGGGAGAGCAGCGTCACAGCCCATTCAAATAGGTCCTGGCCCTGTGCCATTCCGTGGCCTCTTTTACTTCTGATCTCCTTTTTCCCCTCTCCTGATCTTTACAATACGTTTTTCCCACTTTCCCACTATGTCTTAATCTACCTCTATCTATTCTGATCTCTTTTTTTTTTCTTTCCATGCTCCTTCGCCCTCCTCTTTCTGTACCCTTTCGACCTTCCTCTCTTAAACTCAGTCTTGTTTAAGTTGATATCAACAACCAGGACAAGACCAAACCTAGTTTTCAATACAAGTGCATGCCTCTCCTGTCCTGTTCCTTCATATAAGTCGCGACCAGGACTCACCCCCCCCTCTCCCCCTCTCTCCGTTACCTATATGAACGGCTGTCGTTCAAAGGACACAAAATCATACAATCCCCTGTAATTAAGGTCAGGCTCAGACAATCATGAATGATTACAGCAAAGAGCGGGCTGACTGGGAAGTTGGTGTTGTGACTGGAGACCAAGCACGAAACCAAAACTGGTCGGTCGGTCGTGTTGCTTTGCCGGTTGACTCTAAAACTGTTCTTTGCGTTGTGAGCAGCTGACTTCATTGTATGTAAGATGTGTCCTGCATTGTTTGTCAGTTCATTTTATCCTTGTTCTGTTAAGTTTCCTGGCTTTACTCTTTGCTTTAACCTGTATTTCGAAGACGTCATACTGCAGTGTGCATGATTGTGTTTCGGTTAGGTTATTGTTTTTCCTGAGGGCTAAAAAGTGTCGGTTATAACGTCCCATGTAGCTATGCCCATATATATATAAAAGTAAGAACAATGTATTACGATAAAGCGTCCACGAACAGAGCTGGTTACGATAATGTTTTGATCTAAATCGAGTTATTTCGCTATAAAATGAAAAGTGCGCAATGACTTTTTATGGCTGTGGCCCATCAGTTTTTTTACGGCTGAGGGGCATCATGTTTTAGTACCAATGTGATGGCTTCGAGTCTTCGTTCCTCGTTAATAACGACTGTACTTTGTTGAACTGAGTAAAAAAGATGAAGAATCTTTTTTTCAAAATCTCAATTTAGTAATAAACAAAAAAGTATTTGCATAACGACTATAATCAACAAAATATCCCAATATTTGTCAAGGTTGGATTTTATTCGCAGCTGCAAGACTAGATGGGAGTTACATTGCAACATGTATGCTAGTATTTTGTTTTCTACACAAATACAAGCTGTGCGGTTCAGTGCTGTATTCATGCCACAATTCAAACACAATACTTTGAGCTTGCATGTAAATGTCGTGGTGGAAACTTTAAATCTCTGAGTGTCTGAATATTCGAAAAGTGGCAGTTTAATTATTGCGTTTTTGTTGTCAAATGATAAGGGTTGTTTGTAATTTGAATCGTGTGTAAAATTAATTAGGAAACATCATAAACTTAGAAATACGTCAAAACTGAATTTTGCCTGCTTTTTATAATGGTGTGTTAGTACTGCATTATATGATTTTATTTTTACAACAACTCAGCAGTGTGGGTAACCATTGTGAGTGTATTCTGTAAAAGTAATCGATAGTTCTATTGCATCTGTTTGTAATGGCACAGCCTTGCCTGATTGAAAAGAATGGTTTTCTTTCTTAACTTTGACTCTGAGTTACTTTTTGCATTAGTCTCTTCAAATATATTATAGACTACGAGTAACTATGCAAGGCGTGAGCATTTTTAATCAACAGGGTAGATGGCTCAGTGATGGAAAAAACTTAATGCGCGCTATGAGAACCAGTGTGACCAAAAACAGGCGTAGATTTGAATATCCCTTATTTCTCTCTCGCCCATTCTAATTTCAACGTAAGGACAAAAAATCTTTAACTTTCTAAGCACAGGCTTAACAACCGAAGCTTAACACTCATCTTTCCGTCTCACTTTGGTTCACTCATCAAACCGATTGTCAGAAGTTTCAAGTAAAATCCAGTGAACATTCCATTGTGTTCTCACACGCGTCTGAGATTAGGTGACAAAGGTAATCTGAAGATAATTTTCAAAAAGTCAATTTTAAATTTTCGTTGCACTTAAGCATAAATCTCTGAGGTAGAGACAAAAACAAAGAAAGACATTTGGAATAGGAAGTCACATAACTACCATAAAAGCCGTTAATTATGCAATAGATAAACTAACCAAATGACCAATCAATTACGAAATCAACTGAGCGGTCACTCAATGAAGAGATTAAGCATTCATTTAACTACGTTATTTGTCAATCAATCAGTTATTAATCAAACCAAGTTAGTGATTGGCCTGGATAAAAGAAAGTGTTTTGAAAGGTCGAGTCATAATAGTTGTGTTTTAACGAATCGTAACGATAAAACCCTACACTTTAGCTGTTGATAAATACATCTCTTGTGGCTGATTACTGATCGCCTCAGTGTAATACTGCTACATTAATTAAATTGTCCAAGTATGCCTCATGAATGTTTAGAGACACCTGGAGTTGTGAAATGATAAGTCATTAAAGAATAATTATGGATAAAATAGATAGATATTTTTACAAGCTGACATGTCACTTGTCATTATTGCCTTCACTAGATTACGCAATCAACTAGATGTTTCGTGGTACTTACATAGTCGGCAATTCTTAATAAACTTGTTTCAGACCTTAAAAAGTGCTGCAGCTCTCTTGTCGTGGTTGACTAGAATCTGTTTGAGGTTAGGTTTAACAACGCCTTTATCTTTGTACACTGATCCAGCTCTGAAAATTTCCGCCATTGCACATGATCTTCTCTGCACTGCAATGTTTGAAAAATGAAATGTAAACATAAAAAGACACGATTTCGCATCCCTCCACAAATTCTTTCACAACAATATATATATATACAGTGATTGTTTCTTGTCATGAAAATCACAAGGTTTATTTCGCCATCTATCAATGGATAAAAAGTTATATAAGAAACACTTCATAGCGATTTAGTTTTTAGGTGAATGTGGTGCAAGTTCTTATGATGGACACGTTTTAGAAAGCTGTTGCAGCTTAGTGTTCTGTGCTATACAAGGTGAGAAATCCTTTTTATTTTGCGCAGTCAAGTATATTGTTTTAGTTCGTGACTGCATTTTGTAGAGGGTGCATTCGAGAATCAAAACGTACGTGTTTTGGCTTTTTTAAAACGACTTTTTACCCATTTTAAGTATTTGATCCCAACGTATTTAAAAATGGTTTTCATAAATTCAGAATAAGGCATTTTGTATTGGATAAAACCTGTCAGCTTAATAAACAGACCATCAACCTGTCTAGCCAAGGATGTTAGGAATTTACTGAGTTCCTAAAAAGAGTGAGGTTGATAGACAAGGTTATAATTTTTAAAATGAGCCAATAGCCTTGTGAGTCATTTTCATGGGACAATATCTCTGGACAAAAGTGTTTTTCTTCGACAATTTTTAGTGTAAATTATAAGTTTTTTGTTGTTATAACAGGCGTAAACGAAATTTACACTCATCAGTCCGATTTGGGACGTGCTCTATCTGGTAAAGAGTTATGTACAATGGCCGCTCAGAATCAGACACAAGGAGATCCTGCCGAATGTCACAATGAATGTAAAACGACTGATGCACAAATGTTGACACAGAAGGAAAACCTAATGGATCCTATACCCAGCCAAGATGATCATGAGATGACCGGTCTGGAGTCAAAACAAATGCAAGAAATAGAACATTCTAGGTGCGAGATGGATTTATCGAGTTCGGAAATTAAAACGGTTTGTAACGAGAACAAGGTCACAGGAAGAGAAGTTGATGATCTTGAATCTATTCACCGCGATGCAACCGAGGAGATTTTTTATGAGAAGCAAAAGGATGTCGAAGCAAGTAAAGAAACGGTCGGAAGCGTGTCCTCTGTATCGTCTTTGTCGCCGACGACTTTATCAGAAACAACCACAGAGACATCCAATCAATGCGTGGCCGATACCAACAGTGGTTGTACCAGCAATGCAGAGAATTCTAACAGTAACAGCTCCAACAACAATAACGACAACAACAACAAAAACAATAACAACAAGATTGACGACATCGACAACGGCAACACCAACAACACTAGCACCGACAACCCATATGGCGTAAATCTGCGGAAAAGTCGCCCGCTTCACAAAATCCTCTCCCCGCTTTTCTCGTCTTCCTCCACCTCCGCGCCATCATTTTTTCCGTCGTCGATGCACAGAACGGCGTCGTCGTTGTCTTCCATCAGCGAGGAGGAGATGCTGAGTATGATGGAGTCGATGGGAGAGAGCGAGATACTGTCCGCTTTACCGCCTTGTGATTGTGACGAGTGTCTTCTGAACGGGTCCAACTCTTCGACACCTGTACCACCGGACCAGAGGAAGCTCACAAGGGTAAGTAAGGCTTTTGGATGCGGAGTTGGTAGTCGTAGGTGTATCAAGTGGCAGTGTCGTCGTAAGAGATATCGGCAGACGTGTATTATTGGAGTGGTGGTGGTTTTATTATTATTATCATTATTATTATTATTAGTAGTAGTAGTAGTAGTAGTATTACTATTATAATTATTATTGTTATAGTAGTAGTAGTAGTAGTACTAGTAGCAGTGGTGGTAGTGGTAATATGGTGTTGGTAATAAAAGTAGCAGTAGTAGCAGTAGTAGTAGTAATAGTAGTAGTAATTGTAGTTGTAGTCATCGAAGCAGCAGCAGTAGTAGTAGTAGCAGTAGTAGTAGTATGTATCAAATGTCGCAATCCTGGAGCAAGCTGGATTGCCTAGCATCGAGGCAATGATTGTCAAATCTAGGCTAAGATGGGTCGGTCATGTCCACAGAATGGATGACCATAGGCTTCCCAAGATTGTAATGTACAGCGAGCTCTCCAGTGGCTATCGAGAGAGAGGAGCCCCCAGAAAAAGGTACAAGGACAGCCTCAAGAGAACCCTCTCAGCATGTGACATTGACGTTCAGGGTTGGTCCGACCTAGCCACTGACCGGAGCGCCTGGCGCTGCATAATCCAAGAAGCTACCACTAAATTTGAGGAGGAAAGGATAACGGCAGCAAACAACAAGCGGCTGAGAAGGGACAACCCTACCCAAACATCAACACCCCACCCCTGCAGGCACTGTTCAAGGATTTGCCGAGCCCGTATTGGTCTTATCAGCCATGAACGGGCCTGCCGTCAAAGACATGGACAGCCCCCTTGATCTTCGTTAGCGAAGCAAAGCCACACACAGTAGTAGTAGTAGTAGTAGTAGTAGTAGTAGTAGTAGTAGTAGTAGTAATGGTGGTGGTGGTGTAGGTAATAATAGTAGAGGTGGTGTTGGAAGTAGTAATAGGAGCAGTAGTAGTAGTACTAGTAGTAGTAGTAGTAGTAGTAGTAGTAGTAGTAGTAGTAGTAAGAGTAGTAGTAGTAATTGTAGTTGTAGTCATCGATGTAGTAAAAAAGTAGTAATAGTAGTAGTTGTAGTTGTTGTAGTAGTAACAGTAGTAGTTGAAGTCATCGAAGCAGCAGCAATAGTAGTAGTAGTAGTAGTAGTAGTAGTAGTAGTAGCAGTAGTAGTAGTAGTAGTAGTAGTAGTAGTAGTAGTAGTAGTAGAAGAAGTAATAGTAGTAGTAGTAATAGCAGTAGTATTGTTAGTAGTAGTTGTAATAGAATCAGTAGTAGCAGTAGTAGAAATGGTAGTAATAATATTAGTAGTAATAGTAGTAGTAGTGCTGATAGTGGTGGTGTTGGTGTTGGTGGTGCTAGTAGAATTAGTAGTAGTAGTATTAGTAGTATTAGTAGCAGCAGATGATAATAATTTAACGCCTTTCACGTAAAATTTTATATTATTTACAGATAACAGTCTTTAGCAATGAGCCTAACTGATTTAGACACTAAAATACAATATACTGTGATTTTATCGCACTAATGACTGTGTGGATTTTATAAGATAAGATAGATAAGATGACTTTTTATGGTCCACGTGGGCACATTTTCTTGATTATTGAAGTAGAATCATCTATATATAATCTTGTCACAATGCATAAACCACATACGATAAAGTTAAAGAGCATGAACAAACATATCCAGCGTACACTCATAACATGTATGCCAAATAGCACACATGGCTATTGGTCTTCTATTCACTTCTTATTTCTCTCTCTCTTTCTGTCCCCCCCCCTCTCTCTCTCTCCCTCTCTCTCTCTCCCTCTCTTTCTCTTTGTTTCTCTTTCTCTTCCTAGTCAACTGTGAAAAGTGCAGATTATTTTTGTTTACAAAATTCCAGAAGTTTGATCGGAGACGGTAGAAAAGATCAATATCTTTCAAGTCTACTGTTTATGTAAAGGGTTTCCAGAGCGTATAGTTTTATGCACTTCTTTGTAACTTGATTTAGTTTCCCTTGTATTGCTTTGTTTATATTCTCATCCTAACATGTCAAGGCAAAACACACCACACTGTCCGCTATCGCTTCATGGAACAACCAGAGGAGTAGATTGTCTATGCGAAAAGAACTCAGTTTTCTTAAGAAATATAGACGAGTGTTTAGTTTACTCAGTACAGTTTTAGAATGAGCGTTCTGGTCAAGGTTTTTATCGATAGCTAGTCCTTGATATTTCTATGTTTCTAGTTGGTAATTTTTTAAGGAAAAGGATGAATATCTTTCTTTTTTTGTTGAAAATCAAATACCGGGTACCTACTCCTTTGTTTTCTAAAGGTGCAGAAAGTGGTCGTCGCACCATCTTACAAACCATTCAATTATTTCTCTTATGGTCTGTCTCATTATCTGATATTAAATCCTGAAGGCCGTATCGCCAGCACATTTGAGTAGGTGTGTTCCCTCCGCTTAAAAATTGGTACACATATTCGTATAAGACGTAAAGAGTATTGGGGAAGGCACCTCTCCGCGGGGTGCCCCTGAATTTGTAAATGTTACTTGAGATTTAACCGTTGCAGCTGAATTATCAAGAACATTGCTAAGTTTTACACACGAAGGGTTTCATTGTTAAATAGTTAAGGATCCATTCAATCATATTTTAAATTTATATTTTTCAAAGTTTTAATCATAAGATGTGGTTGGATGGTATTAATAGCCGAGGAAAAATCTATGGTCAAAACTCTGCTGTAGTGTTTTGGCGCATCTCAAAGTTTGTACAAATTCTGATACAAGGACAGCATCCTCTACCCTTCGTTCTTTTCTGTATGCTAACTGCATTTTATCTTGTGTGTCGTGGGAGCATCTGCGAATTCCCTTCCCTGACCACGATTTTTTCTAGACGTTTTGTAACAATGGACCCAAGTGCCGCTCGCCTAAAATTCCTTAATCTGAGGTTTCTAGGGCACAAAAACTATCTCGGATGTTTTTCAGATAGGAGGTTGAACGTGCTTTCTTATTGACCAGTTATACATAAATGTGTAGACAGAACTCACTTGTGCAGCGGAGCGCTTAAAGATCTTACCATTCAAAGCACTAGATCCGCAAGATTTCATTCATTAATTTTGTTAAAAACATGCCTGACTTCTACCTTCCCCACTTCAAAATCATCAAGACATTTGGATTCGTTCATTGACTCTTCCTTTTGTCTATAAAAAGAGTCAATCTTGAAGCCGTGCGTTTCAAACCGAGCATATAAACAATTCTGATCACTAACATACAGTTCTCGAAATCTTCATTCGCTGACAACTGTGATTTAGCGTTTTAACACCCGGCCATAGTTTTCATACTATTCCACATTGATCTAGAATCTCCATTTATCATGGGGTGTATCTTATTAGCCATTGTGAAGCTGTGGCCTCTCAATTATGGACGTTTTTAATATCAGCGTATTTCCCCATTAATCGTTCGACAGATTATTTACTTTTTTTATCTCGTCAAATCTGCATAATATAAGTGCATTTTAATTATCAAGCTTACTTCTCTAAATTGTCATATCCTCGCCGAGTCCATCTTTGTTCATTGATTTATCTGGCCTGTCAAGCACTTGCAGTCATTCTAGCATTTTTTTGTTGCCACTGGCTACCAATACTTTGTCTCAATGTGTCTTTCTGTCTATCTAGGAATGTCTGTGTGTCCGTCTTGTAAATACTTATAAATAAAGACTCTTAAATTTTTGTTCTCTCACGGTCCGTTTGCAGAACAATCAGACTCGAGATAATGTAGAGGATACTTTTGATAATTTTGTTCTTAAAACCAAAGTCTTCGCTCAATCGGACCACAAAGCTTTTCTCACATCCATTATCCCTTTCCTCTCTAGACATGTTCCCATGCTCTGCCAGTATCAAGAGGTTTATGAATTTATTCCGTATAACATGCAGAGAAAAATGTAACGTAATAGAGTTTTACAATTTTGTTCTTTTTTAAAGCCTAATATGGGAGTGGATTATCTCCTCGCCCCTGCCTCAAGTCTTCTCTTTGGGTGTTTCCAGTTACGGATAAAAAATCAAGTCAGTAGTTGTAAAATAAAGTCACATTACTTTCTTAAAAAATGTTCGGTATAACTGGTCCACTACAAACTGATAATTTATGCGGATCCTTTCCTCTGACGCATCTGAAATCTAGAACAAACCTAGACAATCGAAGTACAGGTCAAAGCACACTGGTTGTGGATAGATGTACCTATTGTCGTTACGCATTGAATTTTGTACAGGTGCTTTCACATTTAAACTTTACCTAACCTAGACCACTAACACCTAAATGAGCAAGCCACTTAACAAAAGCAAACAAATAACAACAAAAAATTAAATGTATAGAAATGATTATTTAAGTCTTTATAAAAACTCAGTGGATTTAGAAACCAAAAGACAAATTTTGGGGGCGGCCCGGCCCAACAAAATAAAGATTGGGATACTTATTTGCCAAGGATTTTATGACCTATGCGATGGTAATCTAGCTTTACAAGTCTAAAATATTTGAGAGAAACCAATGGAACACCTATACACCAATTTGCTTACATTTTCTGTGGTTAAGTAATGTGACCGAACCCTAAACTTATGATACCCATGGAAAGTGAGGCCGCACACTGAGGACTTCACAGAATCTTCCTCAAGTATTTAAAACTGCCTTTATTGAAGGATGTGTTCGGTGCTTCATCTTCATGCGTGGCAAAGGTCTGTGATGCAAACACATGCACTGGCCTATTTCGAGTGGGACTTCAAAATGACTTAGAATTTTTACGTTAGTCATTGATAAACAGCTATACTCTATTGACTTGATTGATAAGGCGCATGACTTAAATCTACAACTGTGGTAGCACTTCCAACAAATATTGCGATTGATTTGTCATTACGATGCAATAAAATACACAAATGAAACAGTACGAATAATATTCGTACTGTATATTATACAGTACCTTATAGAAGAAATAGGGAAAAGTGCGACATACATACAAATACCAGCAATGACAAAACAAACCTTTAGAGTGTCCTCTTTGCATTTTTATCGGCAAATTTAAGCAAAACTTGATATTAGACCTGCTTCGCAACTATTACATTTCCTATTGCTGTTTACCTTCAAAATATCTTTTTTGCTATTTTTTGTTCTACATAGGACAATTGTTTTCAACATCTTGTCTTACTTTTAAAAATCTGCAATATGTTTACAAGTAGGTCGATTTAGTTACGTTCCCGCTGCCTTTCTCACTCTCCCTCTAGAATTTTTATTGCGCTTTAATTGTCCTAAAGAGGGAGGTGACTCTGTAAAGGCTTTTTGAATATTAGATGGATCACAGTTTTCTCCCCTGTAAAATGAGAATAAAAGAAAAAGAAGACAAAACTAGCCCTTCTTCATACCCCTTTGATCTTTAACTCCAGATTCCACAAACGTCGCCCGTGTAAAAAAGATTATCATTTCTCAGGTAACACACTCATACAAGTATACGCATATTCAAATGTTTTTCGTTCTCTCTGTGAAAGACAGGTACGGCCCTGCTAGTTTCAAACTCATTCTTTCCTATGTTTTGCAATGAACTCGATCTCGACTACTGTCTTTGAAGAACAAAGACGTTCATGGATTGGTTTTGCGATGGTATAGTTCTATGCTAGGTGAACAACAAGGTTTCAAACACATTGTTATGCTGAAAAAACTGTTTGGATTTACGAAAATTAAAAAAAAAATACTTGTGGAACTTAGAAACCTTGCAGGTTTCTAACAGATTGGAAAGACCATTACTTATGGAGGCCACATTCTATCCTCTCTGACAAGCCACATCTTTTGATCTTATAATGGAATGGGCTTCTCTTACTGTACACTATTATAAAGATCGATTGCGCAAACATTTTTTGGCAATAGACATTAAATACAAAATTTACTCTATAGCTTATTTAAGAATACCGATATTCACATTTTGGCGGATTTAGAATTATAACATTTCCTTTTTATTTCATAACCAATCTTTTCATATTATGTAATTGCAGCTGTCTCTGATGCATAATAGGGAAGTGTAGCGGTGTGGTCCTTGTACCGGGTCATTTATCTTCAGAAAACTCGTGGTTGAGCTAGGGGGTTCAGCAATATCTATACCAAATTTTTCCTACAAACGTATAAGACTGCTAGACCGCTCGCCCTAAGAACCAAAGAGAGTATCTCCCCGTGTATCTCCCCTTTTTCACCGCTTGATCTCCGAGTGAGTTTTGCACTCCAGCACAAATTTTTATATTTTGCATCTTGGAGAGGTTGAGTCTAGTCGCTTGATAGTTTTCAAAAATACTTAAGAGACTTAGGAGAACGTGAAAACACAACTTGGCCCTTGCCGACGTAGACAGCGCATTTTCATGTCTCAGATCACTTTACCCTGGATGATTGACATCGACAAACGCATCAACGAACAAGTTAATTGGCCTTAATTGTGTAGCTCAACATTATCTTGAGTCTGTTAAAACAAACTTCTCGTCAGTTAAGTATAGCGGGACAGCAATATAACTGTACCTGGGTCTAACACTGTAACAGTGCATTCGATCTCATAATCATTCAAACATTCTTAGTCCAAAAACAAATAAAGAAACAAATTGAATAAATAAAAAAAAAAAAACAAGTCATGCACTAGAAGCATCGTTGGTATAGTACACTGTCCAAAAGATAACTTTCTTACACACACTGAGACTGGCACAAAGCACACTCTCACAGACTGACCCCAACCAACCCACCAACCAACACACACACACACACATCCCACCACAACTTTATTATACTGTCACATTGACGTCATGCCCAACGCACTGCTCCTCTCCAGTTATAAAGTTTGAGATAATTAACTTGACTATTAGTTTGAGGACAGGTCTAAGGCTCCTGGCGGCTGTGGATTAACGAGGTCAGGCTTTGATCAAACCTAGTGCAGGTGTCCGGTTTGTCAAGCGTTCGATAAGCTGATAGGTCGATTATCCTTAGGGTGTCTAGTGATGTTCATGTGTTTTGTTTCATCTCTTTGCAGTTCAAATCATACACAAATGTATTTTCATAACCCCTACTCATTCCCTCTCTCTTGTTTGTTTTTGTCCTGTTTTTCAACTCACGTAATACTTTGGTTTTATCAAGCAAGTTTTTTATCATTTAGTTCTGTTTTGTAATGATCAAGGCATGAAGTACGTGGCCACGGTCGATAACATAGGTCGATTACCATAAAGTATGCCTTATTGGTTATTTGTTGTCTACACTATTTGTAAATAAAATTGTAGAAGTTAGGAGATAATCACACTTTCCATACTCGTCACCCC
>BMAT01000870.1:318424-328859 GCA_019649035.1 Elysia marginata | reverse complement strand
CCCCCAATCCTCTCTGGACAAGTGGACATCCCTCTATTTCCCTGATCTGATTCGACGCTTTAGTCTATGGCGTACTGACTTCTTTGTACGCTCGTCATTCTATTTACACTTTGGTTATATGCCTGCATGGAATGCTGTCAGTTTATTGTTCTCTTCCAGTGGGTTTTGTACTAAATTTGACACTTCAAGGTTGTTATCAATAAGACTTGTTTAGCAACGATTAAGACCTAAAATGTGAGTCTTTTAAAATAAAAAAAAACTAACAACGTGATTGCGTGAAATTTTAATAAGTTTTTAGAAATGGAACAAAATGCTGCGAGGGTACTCTCAAGCTGTGGTTAACATTGCAAAGTATGAGTGGGATATCATTTTAACACAATGACGCCTGGTCTGTTATCAGTGAGGGAAAATAAGTCCGTTGCCTAGAAACAAAAAAAAGCATTTTGTTCATTGAATCAAATGGACTGGGCAGATGTAGCGGAAAACCCTATTTTTTAAAACAATGGTTCCGGGTTTCAGATTTAGGATTTCCTTATGCAGGATGGCTAAAATGCTCATTATAAAATTTTTTTAACACCACTCCAGTACCCCTAAAGATGTTTGTATATTTGGCTTCTTTTTTTTTTTTTTACTAAAATGTTAAATAAGAGCACCATGTAATTTCTAACGCTTACCTTGTATGTTCTGTAGTGTTCATCTCTCCGTGCTACTTTCGTGTGGGTTGAGATAAATAATGTGTTTTGTAATCGCCTGCCAAATACTGAACGGTTTAAAGCATTTAAAAATAACTTTTTATATATTTATACCGACTCGGTCAGTAATTTTTTAAGTGTAAAATTTTTTCTTAGTTAGGTAATTTTCGGAATACAATACAGAGTTCACGAATAGTTTCATCAAAAACCTTTAGGTATAGGCCTAAAATTTTCTTAATGTTGTTGCTTTCGGAATTTTAATCGACATCGGGTGCATTATTAGTGGTCTTCATCTACGGCCATCCAATGTACGGTGTTAATTTTTTAATCCAGTGCGTCATTTATGCTCATCGGTTCTATCTAACATAAAACTAAACCCACTAACACATGAAAATGCTTTGGCAGTGTTGGGAACCTTGAAAACTACCGCTAGTGACGAAAACTGATTCTACGTGTTGACTTTTTTCACGCGAAGATGAAGAATATTGTTGTTATTTTACGATTAAACAGACCTTTGTCCTAGCAGGGATACGATAACCTCTGCTGGTTTGTATCTTTTTGAATCGCCTTATTCGTTTCCCGAGTGACATACATGTGCTACATTATTTGCGCATACCATAACTTCACGTCTTGTCTTGGAATCTCTGGCCTGTAAGGTACGGTTAGGCGTATGGCCTGGTTTACTTGGGGCTTAAGGCTTCATAGGCACACTGCGTCACAGTAACTAGTTTACCTCTGGACTTTTCTGTTACGGTTTTTTCTGTTGGGGCGGCATTCCTTCTGAAACCACAACTTAGGGCCTGGATATCTAGTCGTGGTGTCAGTGACATTTCGCCTTGCTTACGGCACCATGACATTGAAATCGCAAACAAAATTAATATAGGCTAAGATAGGGGGCCTTGTTGCATAAACAAACAAAAAAATAATAAGGTAGGTTGGCCAAATGTCATACGGTATAATGCCCTCGGTCTGTCGCTCGCTTGTCCCCTGCGAAAGGTTGCAGATCACTCAGGCGAAAGAGGCCTAGATCTAGATAGAAACGAGGCAATATCGTGGTCTCTTCAGTTAAGGTTAGTCTATAAACCTGATTTAAAAAAACCCAACTCAGCTGCTCGGTGAAGCTATAAAATAGCACAGGTTTATTAGCGCCGTGTGTGCAATGCTATTTTGTTTATTCTGCTTTAGATTCAGGCGGAAATCTTTTCAGTTCACGCTGTTGTGTTAAGTTTATATACATCAACAACATTTTGAACATTTTAGTTTTGTGCAAGGGATTTTCAAAAAGAAAGAAGATATTCTCAGCATCGAAATGAAACTTTTAGATTTCTGTTTCCCAGTGCTCAGTTCCGCTCAAAAATGAGTGTTAGGACTACGTATTAAACTTTGTTTATAAGATTTGTTAAATGTAGGGCAGGCATAGTTTGAAAACCTAGGCTTATATTCAATTGAAACATTTTATTAAAGGTAAGCGATACTGACGCAACTAAGAGGGATCGGTTTACAGAAAAATGATTTTCTGTGAACAGATCAACTTATACGAATCTTACCAAAGCTTGAACAATAGAAAATTTCATTTTCTGTGCTTAAAAAATACCCCATATAATGTGGGTAAAATCAATTTTAGATCTATTTCGTAAAACATTTAAATTGAAACACATGTATATTTATTAGCAGAATTGTTGGATTTAACGGTCCAATGTATGAACAAATCTACAGCAGCAACGATAAAAACACTTTGACTAATAGGTGAGGCGTTACCATCGTTTCTATTTCTTCACCCATCTCCATCGAACTTGACAACCGTGGTGTCACTGGTATTTTATACCTTATTTACTATTTTGACAGTCACCGTGTGAGTCGGTGATGGACCTGCCATGTGGGGCGGTCGATCAAAGCCTGGATAGAAATATTCTGGACATAGTGTAAAAACGAATCAAGTAGTTCTGACTTAATTTTTAATAGTAGCGGCTTTAACAGCTAAAGTGTTTCAGATCTGATTAGTCTCTGTTACAATTTGCGTGACTTACACATCGACGCAAACTGGCATAAAAAACAACAAATAATTGCGTTAAACAAAAAAAAAAAAAAAGCATCAACAAAAAAACAACAACAACAAAAAAAAAAACAAATAAATTGTGAGTTTCTGATTTCGACTTAAGCATGACTAGATTAATGCAGTAAAGATGTTTAAAGACTATTTATAGTAACAGAAAATTTTCGTTTTGTTTTTCTGAAAACAATTTAGCTCTCTTGTGCTTGTCCATCGAAGAGTGGGCGACGGGCTTATGGCTGTTATGTCTACCCAGTGCAGAGAATCTATTTTTTCTTATTTTGATTGCTCCAACTAGAGTTGTATGAAAATGATAACTAGAGTTGTATTAAAATGATTATAATAGTTCCAGATAATAACATAATCATAAAATTTCCAGATAATAACATTGTTATAACATTCCAGTTTAGACCTGTGTCGCTAGTTAGTTAACAGAAATTGTGGCAATCACTAAGTCAGAAATATAGGTAAAATCACGGATTGGAAACACCAGACTTTTTGTATTAATGAATTAGACCCCTTTGGTTATCCAATTCTTCCAGTCCACGCAAATTGGTTCCCCACGGACGGTGACCATGTTTGTTCAAGTTCTTTAAACTACGGTACTAACCTCTTATGATGATTATCCTCAATACAAGATTAGAAGCAGGCAGCAGGCCTGGACTTTTGTACAGTCAGTGTGCACTTTTAAAAACCCGACTAACCGACTGAAAAGTATCTCTAGCAAAATACATTTCTGTCAGTATCTTTCCCAACAACTTAAAAGCATTAAACAGTTTTTTAGAAGAAGCATTCAACCGTCTTGTTTTTCAACCTTAAGCAGCCGTTTGCCTAGAATAGATTGCATTGTTGATTAGAAGCGTAGCTGCTCTTTTACTTTTTTTTTTATCCCAAAGCAAATAAAATAAATATGTGAGTTGAAAAGACTGCTTTTAGAGTGTATTTTAAAATAAGGGTAAAACAACAAAATTGGGTCGATAGGTCTACATTACATTTCAGCAACAGTCTTAGAGACACACCATTCTTGACACATGCGGCGAGGTAGCTCTTGACAATATTACCCAGCAAGGCGTAACGTTTGTTTTTCTTTCCTTTACTTCTTTGTTCTTAACATTCAACCACATAGCCTGTCATTCAGAGAAAAGAAGTCGAGTGAAAAGGCTAGTGCACAAAATAGCTTCATAGACAGCAGATTCAGGTAGTTCAGATTTAAGCTCATGCATTACAGCTTGTGACAAACGATAGAGAAATCATAAAACTATACTTAAGAAAACGTAAAAGCTTCTAGATTTTAGTCTAGCCAAGACCCATTGTTTCTTAGTGCTAATTACTGCTGCCGATCTTAAACCCCTTTGTATCATTTGAATTGATTTTCGAAGCTTTTTATAGCCATGACTTATAGTTAATATAATTTATGTTTTATATTATAAAAGTATCGTACTATAGCGCACACCATTAAAAATATTTCATACCCTGAATTACGATGAAAGCCATAGACCATGAAGGCTTTCACGATCAACATTATCGATATTGCGACACGTTCGAGAATTTTGTTGTTGTTTCAGTTCGACTTTTGCGTAATAACCGAGATCAAATTACATGACATTAACTTTGCGTTCTTTTAGAGTTAAGCGAACTAAATGTCGTCAGGAGAAAATTATTTTTTGAGACCTTAAATTTTCATTTAAAGTTTTTTCTGAGACATTAAATTTTCATTTAAAGCTTTTTCTGAGACATTTAATTTCCCCCGTTCTCCTGTCAACGATTTCTGTCGGATTGTAGCAACACCGATCATTATCATTTTCATTATCCTCACCATAATCATCGTATTGCATCATCACCACCACTTCCACCACCATCACCAGTTTAATCATGACCATGGACGCTTTTTTCGGTTACGACTGCTTGGGGTAAAAAGGATTTTTTTTTTCAGACGGAAGTCTAACGCTACAGAAAATATGCTTTTCTTTACTTTGAAAGTACAAATTTTTTCGATTGAAATTTTTGACCCAGGGTATGATCGCAGCTGAGAGAAGAACAGCTATATCTTTGCTTTAAAAAAAAAACCCCAACAACTTCGTATCAATGTAATGGTAGAAAAAGTAACAGTATAATTCTGAATCGTATTCATCGGTAACGATTATCGTTCCTCTTCAAGACTCTTCTTTCTTTGAGTTTAGGAATGTTGTTTTTTACTAATTGTAAATTTGCAGGAGAGAGGCGATGGATTCCTAAGCATGCTAAGAATGAACAATGATATAGAAATATGAAAAGAATACAACAGGAGGGTGAGTGAGAAAATGCAAAGGAAATGTGAATTAAGGCTCAAGGTCCCGTTCAATGATACTAACCCGTACTTTGAAGTTTCGTGCTAGTTGTAGGCTGACAGTGTCGGTACTTAGTAATGACACGCTTATGTCGGGTAGACTGAAGTACTTTCAACCTGTAGATGACACTGTGTTATGCTTATTATTTGTAAGAAAACCGTGTGTAGCGGGTTCATTCACCCCTGAAGTTCGTTTCAATGTATACACAACATACCCAGCATTCGTGCCGACACAGAACGAAAGCTTCTTCTATATCTTGGATAGCGGATAATGTTGTTGCAGATATCGGTAGTTTATTTTCTGTGCAATTTTCACCAATCGCGTTCTCGTTGGCTTTATGTCCACTCTGTATTACAGAATTGTTATACCTAGACAAACTCTAGATTCTTATACAAAGGTAGGTTTCTCTGGGCTCAGTTCAAAACTTTTCTCATTTAAAGGAAGCATGTATTATCATATTGATGTAAACCTATTATAGTTATAAATCTCTCCTTGTTGTAAATAAGTGCAATACTTATGTAGTGGCTAACAGCACAGCCGTTTTCAGAATAGGTATAAACAACATTATCTAATGAGACATAATTATGACTTGATTGTTTTCAGATAAAGGGTTTGTGAACCTTCTATTCACTGTGTAGGTGTCCTTTCATTTTGTTGAGGTGCAAAATATGTTTAATTGCATTGCAGTGCTTAATTTATAATTATGAGTTGTGGATAGTCATTTATTTTACTTCATTGGTAGAGAGCTAGACAATGCGCTCTTTTTCTTATACCGAGACAAACTCTAGATACTTATATAACGGTAGGTTTTTCTGGGAGAAAGCCCCATTTTGATACATTTCGCAGAGCTTTTCTGACTGGTTTCATGGAGATGATTTTATTTTCAATTAATGCTTGAATACGCAAAACACGGAGACTTTTATATAGCTAATAGTTTTTTTGTTTCTCCTTTAGATCCAGATTAAAGATGTGATGTATTGACCTGATAGTCTTTATCATGAAACAAAACATAAACAAAGAGACGAATGAAGAAAAGTCTCTTGATTGTGTAACACATAAAAATTCGATGGTGACTTAGACTTGAAAGATGAAGTTAGTGTAACCAATTTTCGAAGTTGAAAGAACTTATCAGCTTTTAAAGAATTCTCCTTGTAATCAACCTTACTTCCTTTTCTCTTCCATTAGCTCCCTCTCTTTTGTATTTTTGTATGTTCGAAAATGGACGTTCAAAAATAGTTGGCAGGATTCTCTCACCGGGGTGCTACTACTTAAAAAACCATTCTTTATTCCCCTTTATTTCGTCAGTAATGTATACTATAATAAAAAAGTGCATCTCATTGCAAAAAAACCCTTTTATTTCTAAATATCCGATAGAATTGTTACCATGAAGTTTAGGCTTAGAGCGGGTGAAACCCCTCAGTGGAAATCCTTTTAAATATTTTGCCTTTATTTTTTGTGGTAAAATTAATATTTTCCGTTTTGTTGAAAGTCTTGATCCGTATGGAATGTCCGATAGGCTACAATCGATAAGCGGCGCCAGGAACCATAGAGAACCCATCCAGAGTTTGTTGCGATGGTTTACAATAAAATATTTAAGCTGCATATCACGTGCAAACAATATGAGAGATAGATAGATAGATAGATAGATAGATAGAGAGAGAGAGAGAGAGAGAGAGAGAGAGAGAGAGAGAGAGAGAGGGAGGGAGGGAGGGAGAGAGATGGTTTTATTAGGAGACTTAGAAAGACTAGCAAGCGATAGAAAATTAGTTTTGTTTGAAATCTCGGTCGTCTCATAGACAACAACAACAAACTTTTATTCTTACCATGTACCACTTAGCCCTTCTCATTTGACCTTCAACCTCGTACAACACAATCATTATGGAGAGCCCAGTGCTTTTAGCAACCCGTCATCAACACTTCACAGAACAAACGCTTCTAGCCCTTAAACAGACACGGCTTCTCTCCGCTTTCATGCAGCCATTGTTTGTAAACCCCCACAAGGAGGTAGATCTAAGTGTTCAGTCCTTTTTTCATGGTTTATGGTAATATCGGAAAACTTTAGGTTCAGCTACAGTGCAGATAAGACCCTTTGTTTGTCGTTTCTATCATGCTTGACATGAGCTGCAAAGGGGGCTCTAACTTGTACTGCTAGTAGAGATTAACTGTCCGTTTGTGTTTCTCACGTTGTCTTAACTTCAGCTGAAATCTATGCATTCACTTGGGTAATATTGGGGGATAAGGGTTGCTAAAATTATGGGAAGGTTTTTCCACACAGGGGTGCCATACTAGCTAAGTCTTAACTTCATCATGTTCGTGGTAACCAATTCTGTCTAATTTTTTTTTTAATAAAGTGTCCTCTGCAATGAGATGTATTTTTTTAAGTTAACAAACATTACTGACAAAATGAAGGGTAGTGAAGAATGATTTCTTGTTACAACAAATAGTGGTATGCCCTACCCCAGTGCGGAAATCTGCCAAATTATGTTAATGGTAATTAAGCATATCACATGCATTGCCATTTTGAATATTTCAGAAAGATTTTTAGCACAAAAAAAGGCTTAAGCTATAATATATTTTATTGTTCGTTCCCATGACACTACCAGCTCCAAAACAAGAAGCCTCTCGACAAAAAGCTGCTTTGCTAAAGATGAAAAGTTTACCACCGTATCCCTGGTGGTCCGCTGATTACCTCGTTATAACTGATTACTGTTTTTTCCTGTTATGTTCCGCGAACACTTGCACCATACGGTTTTATAGGGCGAGAATGATGGTTTTTACTCAATTTGTTGATAATTAGAGTAAAAGAGAAATAATTAAATACTACCAAAATAAATAATAATGATTTAGATTGCAGTCGAAGCAAGCTCGAAATAGGCACACATGCATGCAGAATGAACTCTGAACTGATATACAAACTTAACGCACTCTTAACAAACGTTGGCAGCAGCTTTCCTTCTTTAAAACAACTGCCGTTCTAAACAAGAAACCCAAAATCTTAGCATGTAAATTCATTTGTTGTGCCTTCTATTCTTTGCTATTCTCTTTCTTCGCTTTGTAGCACCTTTCCCTGCAAAAAATATAAGGATGTAAAAAAGATCGCAACCGCACGTAACAGTGCAAACAAAATTAAATAAGAATAGAAAAAAAATAAAACAAAAAAAAAATAAAAAAGGATTGTAAATGGTTAATAATATAGAGAAACATGATTGCACAGAGAAAACAGGAATGTTTTATTGAGACCAATGGACCCACATTTTTCTGAGTCCTCCCATCCCTCCCCCTTGTCTGCGGTCTGGACCTAAAAAGCTTGAGGTCTATAATTGTACAGATTTTTATTTTTAGATCTATGTCAAAAGATACATATACCACCCGGGCGTAAAGTAGACTTCCTGCATTTGCTGCAAACATGCTGAGGGTTTCAATGTTGACTCACAAACTGACAGTGACAAGGTTTTGAAACCTCTACAGACCTGATCCAAGGCCACTTGAGATCGTAATAAATCTAAGACAGTGTCAAGTTATTACACATGACGTATATTGGTAGAGGTTATTGGGCACCTCTTGAAAATAAGGGCGTTTTCCGAAATTTCCTGGAGAGATTTATTGTATCTATGTATGTTTGAGATCTGACCGGGACGGTGGGGGAGGAGGTGTTATGGAAAGAACTTTAAAGATTCAACAAGAGTAAAATTGGGCTAAAAATGAGAATGACTTGAACTAACACTGAATTTCATGCGCAAAACCTCTCGCAATCGTGGCTTTTCGGTGTAATTGGTTCTCTAAGCGAGCAGCATGATGTTACCCGAATTAAATTTGCGTTTTTATATTGAGATTGTGTGATTTGCTTTTCTAGGGGACTATTATACTTATAATAAAAATTCCATCTTTTTATAGTCTTTTAATTAGTTTTTATTCTATTTGAGTGGCATCGGTGCGCAAGTTTGTTTTTTCTTGGGCTCTTTTTGTACTTTTTGATGGATATATTTCATTCAGTCCTACGAGATATCCGTCGATTTGTGTGTCGACACTAAAACTCTTTGCGTATTTGCACCAAATGCAGTATGTCTGCTTTTACACTCAATGTTTTCCTTTATATTTTGACGTAAAACCCCTTCCATCGAAAAATAAAAAGTATTTTTATGCTGTATAAGAAATAATAGATTGTGTTATTTAAGGTGGGGCAAAAGATGTGACATGTCAGGCGTTGAAAAATATTTAAAGCATAGGATTTTTCAATGTCTGAGCTGTATCTTGTTTCACAGAGAGCAACAGAAGAGTTTCATGATAAAACGCGTTACAAGCCATTTTTAAAAAGCTGAAAAACGACAAAAACTGTGGATTTTTTTCTTTTTTTGTCATTGTAATTTCAACTCAGAAAATTGGCAATTACACCCGTAATAGGATCATTTGTAAGACAGTGATATCTCTAAAATGAAAAAGAAGATGAAGTTAAGTTGTTCAAAAGTACTTCAAAAGTGTAGGAAACGATGTCATTTTGTTGAAAGAGTTGTTGTGTCTTTACTTCAGCTGAAAATACGCTGTCGTCTAATATAGAGATCAAGATTCACAAAATTTAATGACAACAAACTTTAAATCTTAACATTAGTAGTTTTAGCTCACGTTCAAATCATCGTGTTGCTTTAAAGGAAGTTTTTAAATACTCACAAAACTATTCAGACAACACAGAGATAGACAGACAGAATAACTTCCTGAAGTGTTTATGTTAAAAATGGAACTTTCCGATGCACAGAACACTTCTAGGTTACCGGAAAGTGGTGGTTTGAAAATCATTTTTAGGTTCTCTGGTGCTAGGAATTTTGTAAAAATTGGTTACTTCTAACTTCTTTTGAGCTAAGAAGAGGCTGCGATCATTTTCTAATGCTAATCAGGAATAGGAAAAACTGATTTGGGTAAGTTGATGAAGTAATAGTACATCGTACTTCCATGATTTGAACAGACGTAATAATAAGGTTACAAATATCTCGGCTGTTTTTAGTTGTTTAAAAGTGGTGAAGTGATTAAAAAACCGGTGTTCGATGCAGTCGATCACTATTTAAACGGACAAAAAATAAAATTGTTTGAAAATCAAGATCGAATGGTGTTCTTATCTCAGTGCTTTAAATGATCAACATGGAACAAAAAGTATTTCCATCTTGCAAAAATAAATCTAGCTGAGGGAAAAATAAAGTCGTTTTAAATCTAGAAGTTTTATAGCCTTTCTTACTTCTTTTTCTCTCCTATCCTGTCCCAATCTTTTACTTTTTCTTGTATTGTCAATGTATAGATTCTCTTTGTCTGTCCTTCTGGCCTATAATAATGGTCTATCTCTGCCCCCCTCCTCTCTCTCTCTCTCTCTCTCTCTCTCT
>BMAT01000870.1:294153-315377 GCA_019649035.1 Elysia marginata | reverse complement strand
AGAGAGAGAGAGAGAGAGAGACAGACAGACAGACAGAAACAGAAATGGGGAGAGAGATATAGAGGAGTCAGACAGAGAGGAAGAGAGAGATAGAGAGAGAGCGAGGGGAGGAAAGGAAACTGTCCGCGTAAGAAATGTGCGAAAATATAAGTAAGAAGAAGGAGAAAAAGAACAAAAAAGACAGAGTGGCAAGGGACGCAGATAGAGTGAGCGAGCCTGTGAGAGACAGGGCCGACTACACATATTCAAACATTCTGTAACAATGAAATAATCTCACAGCCACAATATTCTGCCAGCGCAAGACGTGGTTTCTCTCCCTTGTTTCTCTTAGTGTTGCCACGGATTTCCCGTTTTTTTTCCACCTAGTTACAGTTCTCAACTGGCGATGCCATGAATTGCTTGTGCTGCGAGTAGTGCTAGTAAGTAAGACTGTGGGCGCCTTTCATGGAACCTCACAATAAGGAACCACTCTTTTCATCTTTTGGTGAAGAATGTGTTACTTGTTTATTTACAGCTTACGATTTTCCAATAGGAAGTTTAAAAATATTGTGTTCAAGTTGAAGGCATCAAGTTTATTTGCGTTTACTGTCCCTTATTTACCATGACTAGTACATAATGTAACTATGTGCCGTAAAATTTAACCTCGGAGGCACATTATTTTGATTTGTGTTAATTAATAATGTTTTCGTTGAAACTTTTTGATATTAGCAAATCGAAACATAACCGTCTAAAAGGTTTGTATGTCTGTGTTTTTTTTTATTCAAATTTTCATTCACAGTTGTTTCTTTTGCAATAATTGTCAACTCAAATACAAAAATTTTATGCTTTTAAAATTCTTATCTGTATTGTATATAGCTTTTATTTCAATGATATTTTTGAACTGTGTTATCACAAACATTATCATACATTTAGAGGCCTATTAAAAAAAAATCGGATCAATGTTAATATTATGCCGAGCAGCTAATGGCTACACGGAAAAGATTAGAAGCAAACAGTTTTAAGTTCTCAAAAGTCCACAAAGTGTTATTGTTGCTATAATAAAGAGTGAGGCAAGAGCCGCGTGTATATTTAAGGGAGAGGTAGTTTCTCTGATGCATAGCCTGTTTTTTTTAGATTCCCAATAGCAGGACCACTCTAAGTAAAGACTTGTTTCCTTCAACGGTCTTTAAAAAATTCATTATCAGTGGCAGTAGGTCAGGATAGCCTAAAGACCCCGCGGCCAAGAGTTCTGACCTCAGTCTCGTCAACAGGCCCGGAAAGGGTCACTTAGGTCCCTGTCACTCCAACCACCCGCGTGAAAATGTTGAACTTGAGCGAATATTTCCGTAACTTTCTCTGATATATAACACACATCTTTGTGTAGTGATGTTTAAAAAAAGTTTTCAGACCATTTAAAAACTCTTGTTCGAGACGTGTAAATCAATATCTCTAACAGCTGTTATGTTTTTATAGGAAAAAATCTGTAACACGCCTGTTGGCGGTAAATGTGTCTGTTTATTTAAAACGATCCTATTTAAGCTTCTAAAATGAGGTTTTTTTGTAGAAGTTTTCTTTTTGTTAAAAAGTAATTCAAGCAAGAAGTCAGTAGAGCTGACTTCATTCTCAAAATAAGTTGGCAAACGGATGCACGATACGGAAGGGGAACTTCATTAGCACAAAGGCCTAACGAACACATGGAAATGTGAAATTGACTGGAGTTCTCATGACTTGTGCTATGCTTGGCCAAATAAATATTCAGCGACCCCAGTGGTTTATTGGAGTTAATGGTCGGTAATCTTAGGCGTGCCGCTTAAAGCAGGTTCTTTGTACAATTATTAGATTTAGCTGTCGGTGAAGCTCCATTATTTTAAATGAACTTGCTTACTTTGGTTTGAACTTTTCTAAAACAGTAAAGCTGACGAAAATGATTGACCCCCAACCCCTTTTTTGCTATATTGCTTTGAATAGTTTTGAGAGAGGGAGAGAGAGACAGACAGACAGACAGACAGACAGAGAGATACAGACAGACGACAGACAGACAGACAGACAGACAGACAGAGAGAGAGAGAGAGAGAGAGAGAGAGAGAGAGAGAGAGAGAGAGAGTTATTCTCAGGAGACAATGATTTTTGTCTTGATATATTTGGATAAATCGATACCGGGTACGTTTATGTAACTTCAACGTTGTGAGTAAAGAAATTAAATTTTCCTATTTTTTTGTATGGTGCTACATCTTTGCTGGAAACTCCAAACTGCTTGTCGGCTTCTCAGCAACTGGCGGTTGTCAGTTCCATTATCAATGGAGCGCTGCAACAAATCAACATTCATTAAATTCTACTCTATACTCTGAAAATCAATACATTAAAACTTTTTAATTGTCCACTGCACAACGTAAAAAAACCTTGTATCTTTTTTATTTTGACTCCATGTTTGAATGTATTGGTTATGTAAGAAGATAGCGGCTTTCATAAGTACACTTTAATATGTGGCTCTAAGATCCGGTGATCCTGATGATTAAAGTCTGCGAAGATCATGTGTCTTCAGTTACACCAGACAGAGGTATTCATTATGTTCCCTGTACTATAGCGGAAATTTTGTCTTGCTATCATGATGTATTTGCTGCTTTTATGCCACAGCTATTTCAATTTAAGGTTTAAATCTAAAAGTCTACACAGTTACGTCGTCTAAAATTCTAGAAAAACAAACCCAACACGAAACAGCCAAAGCCCAAACAAAACGAGCATTTGAAAAAAAAAAACTTGTTGTGTTACTAATGTTCCTAACACTGTTAGAAATCCTGAAGATCTTCGTATTTGTAATTTGCGGGTTTTTTCATTTCATTTCCTGGTTTTGCTAAAAGAATAGTATTGTTGTTAATATTCCAGCTGTGAGTATCTTGTGTATGGTTAAGAAATGTTCTCGCATTAGTTTCCTGTGCAAATTATTAAGAGTGATTTCGTTTGACATAGTGCAAAAGATGAGACTATATTTATTTACATTTAATGTTGACTGTTAAATTTATTTTGAATTCTCTCGCTAAAAGCTTTTACTTAACTATTTAGATTCTGTTTCTAGCTGTTTAAATTTTTCGTCTGACATACCATTTCAATTTTTTCGTCTTTCAATTGCTTCATGCCTAACGCATCAATACACTTTATGAATAGCCGTTAATACTCTGTCTGAATGTATACAAAGCAGGACACACGTGAGGGATTTTCTAAAAACATTTTAATTTTTATCCAGTGCTTTTTAAAACACTGACACCACCAAATAGCTTGGGCGGACATTTCGAAGTCGGTCAGACGCTTACAAACTGATGCCTAAAGTAAGACCATTCAATGCTAAGGCTTTCAAATGTTAAAAAAAATAATCTTTTTTTAAATTCAGTGCCGCAGTACATCTTCTTTACTATCTATCTGAAATTATAGTGTCGACCGACTGATGTCGAATACCTTTTCCAGACTCTGACAGAAACTGTTTTTACACAGACAGACAGAAAATTACATGGAATGCGACTTGTAAGGGAATCCGTAGCATATAATTTTTTAAAATTAACAGGGGAGGCTCTGATTTGTAGTACGCGGGTAAAACTTTGACTTTAATAACAAGGGCATCCAGGCAGCGTGCCTTGTAACCAACAGAAATGAGTGTCGCAATAATACTGTGTTCTCGCAGTCAGAGGTGTTTCTGCTTTTTCCCCTGAGCTTGAAATCATTAGAAAATCCATGGCTTGTACTTGTATCAACTCTAAAGACATACTAAACATTGCTGAATAAAAACTTTAGTTGGAGCATAAAGAATACTTTATATTTTCTAAATTCAAATTTTCAATTTTAGATTCATTACAGTTGGTGCGATACAAGCTGATTTTGCCTTTAAATCGTGTAACGCCATCGTAATGAAAAATACCACCAGTTTGCCATTGTTGGTTGAAAAGATTTCTACCGAGAGAAAGAGATTACTTATTACATTTTCGTTATGCTGTCTAATGGCAGCCACACACAATAATTACGTTCTCTGCGAGGTTAAAAAAATTTGAGAGCAAACTGAAATGTTGTCATCGTATTGCATTCAATTTGTTCTCGTAACTTTGCTTGTGACATTATTCATTTTGTGTTCCCATGAGATTTATTTTAGGGTCGATAAAGTCCCAAATTATTTTCCAAACAAAAGTAAGTACTGTTTCAAGTCTCTTGAGTTTCGTTCATTTTTCTCTAAGTTTCAGCTTAGTTTCTACAATAACAGCAATAAAATGGTTGTTGTCGCAGTAACAGTAGCAGCAGCAGTTGTAGTAGTAGTGGTAGTAGTAATAGTAGCACCAGCAATAGTAGTAGTAGTAAAAGTAGTTGCAGTAGTAGTAGCAGCAGTAGTAGTAGTAGTAGTAGTAGTAGTAGTAGTATTAGTAGTAGTAGTAGTAGTAGTAGAAGAAGAAGAAGAAGAAGAAGAAGAAGAAGAAGAAGAAGAAGAAGAAGAAGAAGAAGAAGAAACAGCAGTAGCAGAAAGAGTTATACACTAGTAGTAATAGTAGTAGTAGTAGTAGTAGTAGTAGTAGTAGTAGTACCACTACTAGTTGTCGTAGTGGTTGTCGTAGTAATAGCAGTAGTAGCAACAGCAGCAACATTAATAGTAGCAGCAGTACTAGAAGTATGAGTAACAACAGGGGGTAATAAAGTAAAATAATGTAACAGACAGTATAGCTAGTAGCCAACAAGTTCTGCGTTTAGGCTTACTAGACATTAATTTGCAGCGTGTAAAGGGGACTTTTTAAATGAAGACTTAATGAACCCAGTTCTCTCTCTAATCTAGTACAAGTACCACTTCACTCAGTCAATCTGCTGGAATGAGCCACAAAGCGATTTCACTCTGCTCAAAAGTGAGTATTGATTTTCTCCCTGGGGGCTCACCGGGTGGATATTCCTCCATCTGATTCTCATTTCGCGAGAGTTTGAGATAGTTTTACCTGTCTCTCCAGGTTGCGGCTGTGACTGGTAGCAGATCCTGCGATGTGATTACCTTACGGTAAAACTGTTGAAGCTGCAGAAATATTTTGGTCTTGGTCATGGCCTACAATTATCATTAGTCGCTCGCTAATTTGCGGTTGCTGTTCGTTTTGTGCTTTTAGTTGCCTGGTTGTAATATTTAAAAATACTTTGAACATTTTCACCATGAGCACTCAGCTTACACGTCCGGTTCCGTTTGTGCTTAAAATTAATGGGCTGTAAAACAAAGATGAAAATCTTAAAACCTCTAATTAAGGATTATTGCAAGGAAATTTCTTTCAATTCCTGTAAATTTTTACTTATATTTTAGTGTCATTAAAGACATGAGAAAAAAAGTGAAAGTCTATTCAGTTGTTTTTCTTTCCCCTTTTAAAGGCATTATTTATTCTAGGTTGCTATGACTCTATTAAGTGTGTTTTGTGGAACAATGAAAAGTTAGCTGTGATTTCAACGAAGAAGAAAGTAAATTTATTAAAGAGATAGTAGACATGTTTTTTCCATTGAAATCTTCTAGTTTCCCACGCATTCTTCACTCATTTACTATAGCGCAGGTGTCGCTGAGATCTGATAAATATCTATTATCTCCAGCAAGATGAAAATCAATTTCATCCGCCATCAAAAGTTTTTCATCTTCATACATATTAGCGGTTTACATTAGCTGCTACCTTCGTAGATTCATCCCACTTGTGAAAAAAAAAGTAAATGAGGGTTAACGTCATTTCCAAAGCCGCAGCGCCTGGCAAAAATAATTCTCTATTCTTTTAAAACATAAGATATGTAAAAAAAATGTAAAACATTTTTCTCAACAAACCAGCTTGAAACTTTTAGCGTTGGCCTATAAAGTTGAAGGATGCCATTAGTAGGAATTGAACAATGAAGTTCTAGGGTTTGTGAATGTGCAGTAAGTTTACAATTTATTAAAAAATGAATGCTGTTTCTAAACTACGTCAATGGTTAGAAGTTAATGAATGTGAGACTAGTAGTAGTAAACATGAAATTACTGCAGAGAGGGAGAAAATACGATACTTTATTTCTAGCACCTACCTGGTTCAGAGGCTAAGTGTTAGTACCATTACTCACGTTTGCGCTTCGTTTACCTCGGTAGTTGTGTTGCCAGCCTTGATTGTAGGATGCATGCGTTACAGTTGTTGTACCTGTTGTGTTAAGCTTCCTTGACTTGTACAACAATCAAATTAGCCAGGCGCCCATTCCCCTGTTCACTCTGCGTTAGTAGTAACATTAATTTGTAAAGACTACCACTGCTGAATCGCGATGAGATGGTATCAATGGACGCTCTGAAAAGACATATAACAAGAATACTCTGTATCTAGATCTAGTCAGTTTGGACTAGATGTATAATTACCAATCAATTTTAAAAATGATAAACCTAAGACTCATGAGGACCTGTTTGAAAGAAAATGCAATAGTAAGAATCGCGTCCTTTTTCTGATTCTTGACTTTGTTTGCTCTCGGCTACATGAAACGCTGCTCTTTTTTATAGTTGTTACTTGATCAACATAATCGATCGTTTTAAAATGTACATGCCAACTTTATCTAGTTTTTCTCTTTAGTTCATTTAATCATCATCATCATCATCATCATCATCATCATCAGGTGCCGTGCCTGGAGCAGGCATTGACGGTCATGGTTTTCCAAATCTGTCGCACACAAGAGGACCTCATGAACTGGCTTCTTGTATGCTGCTCCAGGTTTGCCCAGGTGTTTAGACTGTCGACATAAGTTGTTCTTTGGCGTCCACGGCTTTTCTTTCCATTGATCTTCCCTGTCATTGCGAGATGCTCAATCCCTCGTGCTCTGTAGATATGGCCTGTGAACTTCATTTGTCTTCTTCTGATTGTACTGTAAAATGATCTTCCTGTATTTGCCATATCAAGTACCTCGTCGTTGGTCTTTTTATCTTTCCACGACACTTTTAATATTCTCCTAATAAACCACATCTCTGCCGCTTCTGTTTTTTCTTAAGAGTGTTGTTCGTTGTCCAGCATTCGCAGCCATATATAAGAACAGACCAAACATATGCTTTTAAAATTCTTATGTTTGTATCCATGTGTATATTTCTGTTGGTCATGAGTGGCGACGGCTTTTTGAAGGTTGTTTTTGATGTGATTATTCGCTTTCTTATCTCGGTTTCACATTTTCCATCAGATGCACTTCCGAATGGTATCTAGCTCTTCCTTTCAGTTCTTCTAATAGCGATCATAATAACACGCAATCTTATGTTATCTAGTTATTCCCTTCAGTTCTTCTAATAGCGATCATCATAACACGCAATCTTATGTTATCTAGTTATTCCCTTCAGTTCTTCTAATAGCGATCATATTAGTAAGGAAGTCTTTACTATCTTTGGTGACCCCACAGTTTAACAGTGACCTCGCACGAGAAGAACAAATAATAGGAAAAGTTTTTCGTGGAGACATAATAAAGTCACTTAGTAACGCAACATAAGACTTTTGGTTCAAAATGATAAGAAAAGTTCGTCTGTGTCGTCAAATTAATAAATAATTATTTAGTTCTACTTTGTTCCTTACAATAGACGGCGGAATTATAATAACTATAATTATACAATTCTAAGTTTTGACAACGAAAGTCTTACTTTCATTTCCGTCAGCATTCGTCCTTATCTTTAAAGTGACACCTACTATATATTATGAACGCCAGCTTAGAGTAGGATTGTTTGCCTGGCTTTGGTGTGCGCAGAGTGATAAAGATACCAATTTTATGACTCAAAGTCGTTCAAAGTCAGAGGAAATTACCTGCAAAATGAAACCTCTTGCTCTGGGAACATTCACATGGTCCCAATGTGATTTGTTTATCGTCCGTCAGATGCAGGGTTTTTGTAAAATGGCACTTTAAGCATAGCTTTTGCCGTTGCAATAACAGCTGGTTTAGCTCATGCTTCAAGTTCTAGAGTGTTTAGCAGAAACCTGAACACATGGTCTAGATTTTTTAAAACGAGTATTTGAATACTTTATATTTGTGATTTTCCTATTAGTGTATCCTTTTAAGAACGATGAGTGTAAACTGTAACACAATATGATAAACTATAGAATGAGATAATTCTAATTCATTGAGAGGGTTCTAAATAGATTTTTCTATTGTGAGCATAGTTTTATGAAGAGCTGTTAAACTTATAGATCTTTTTTAAGGTCACTAAGCATTACTTGATCTGGATTCAGACAATTATCATGCATCTATATGCTGTGCTTTGTCCCAGAAATTTTCGTTCTTGCGCCAAGGAAGTTTCTTTAAGATGATAATCATAAGGCTAAAGGCATCCGCATTTTTTAGTTTCTTTAGCATTGAATTAATGGTACTAGTATCCTTGAAACAGGTCACTCTAAAGTTATACTACATAACTATGTACCTGTAGCTGAGAGCCCTGTGTTTGATCCCTACGTTCCCAACCAATTTTTGTAGTTGTTCGCCTGTATGTTCTCAAGCACAGTCACTATTAATGATCGCGTGGCTCGGTTTCTTGAGGCTGCGAAAGTAATCAAACTGTGAACATCTTTTTCTTGGATGCGAGACATACCAGAACTTCAAAATTTAGGTTTTAAAGACAAGGGCCTCTAAAAGTTTACATTTTTAGAGTTTACAGTTATAGACTATGATTTTTTTAAAGATGTGCTGAAACAAAAGAGTTTTTTTCCAGGAAACATTTTGTTAGTTTAAGCCAAAATACCTCAAAACACACCGGAATTGTGTATAAAAAGACTTAGTGCTCTAGGAGCGTATTATTTAAGCTGCGTAAAAAGAGGACATTTTATAAAAGGCTCTAAATCTTATATAAATCTCTATTTTGTGTGGCAAAGGCTTTTCACTGCGTTCACCGATTTGATGCGGCTTTGGATGTCCGTAAAAGTTTGCTGTACAAGAAAACGACCTTTGATTTTTATGTTCATGTTGGGTTAATTTTGTAGAACCAAACATTTAAAATGCGATTTGTTTAATGCATTGTAAGATAACGAAGATCTACAATCCGCCGTTTCTAAGACGTTCAAAACAAACTTCCTTTTCCATATCTTGACTCTAAACCGAAAATAGTTGTTTTTGAATCGAGGATAGGACACAGGAGTTTTTGTACCTCATCGTACGAAAATGAAAGTAACTTCTCGGCTCTAGATCTAGATTATCGTGGATCAGTGACCTGTGAATAAGCAGGCCTAACCTACACACTCTAGACTATTAAAGTGCACAGATCTAGATCTAGATTTAGCTTAAAGAAGGCAAAAAATGATCAATGCATCTAGACTAGATTAGACCTGGATCTAGCCTGGTTTTTGCGTAAATTTGTTTCGTTTTAGGGTCTACTTGAGGTGTTTTCTCCCATTTTTAGGAGGCGAAGATCGACATATTGCTCCGTAAAAATTGAAAGTCAAAGAATTAGGGAACAATCGTATATAACAAACATAGCATTAAGAGGATGCGAAAGCAGTAAAAGGGAAAGAAAAAATAAACTAATAAGAACATTTTTTTGGCGGGGTTGTTCAGATATTTGTCGATAGAGTGATGATATGAACAGAAAGAGAAAAATTGTAATAAGATACAAATTGGTGTTTTCAAAATTGGACTGATACAGTCAATATGCAGTTACATAAAGATATAAAAGGCAACCTATGACACAGTCCAGTCTATAAGTCGACCAGGTCGGGTACACCCCAACTAGTATTCTCTAAAATCTTAAGGATCTAAACATAGAGCTAGGCTTAGATGCTAGATGTAGTATATTATTCACATCTATACTTAGATAAAAACTAAGCCTACATGTTGATCTCGGTCTCGGCAGTTCTGAGCTAAAATTTTCCTCTAAATAATGTTAAAGTTTACATCCAGTTAAAAATCTAAACATAAAAATTAGGCTAGAAGCTATATCTTGATCTAGATATCATTTGCATGTAACCTGTATTGAGATCGAAAACTACATGTAGATCTGGGTCTAAACATTTCTAAGATAATTATGATTAAAACATAAACATTTTGACAGGGTTTATAACGTAATCTCATTAAGATTTTTTTCATTATCGCTCTAAACATGAGTCTTGAGTATAGGCATCGATCTGTCAGGTTAATCAGGGTTCATTTTCACCGTTCGTAAAAGGTCAGGTTGGTTAGTAATAATAATACTATAAAAATAATAATAATAACAATAATAATAATAACAACAATAATAATAATAATAATAGTAATGATAATAATATGTGGATGTATATTTGGTAATCAGCCATTTCGCCTTTTGATTTAATCAGGTTTCCGCCTGATACACAATTGGTTTAGTGACATAAGCTTTCTAAAAAGTAATATTTATAATTAACCCCATCATTTAAACCGAATCTAAAACCTAGTGAGACTAAAGTTTGGCGTCTGATCTAGGCTGCTGATAAACTCGTACATACATTACATACATTCAAGTTCGCTAGCCGTATTGACGTTGTCGATACCGTTTATTCTAAATAAGATTAATGTTGGGAATTTTTCTAGTGTTATAGCAGGAAACCTACTGTAATCTGATGTTAGTTTTCCCGGACAGCTCTTTATTAAACTGGTATCAAGTGATATTTCCAAGCTGTCACCACTCTGTGATTACATGAGTATTGTTTTTCAGGGTTTTGTTACAGAATGCCAAGAGCTACAGCCGTCAGAAACACGTGCTAGGAGAATCAGATTTAGCATTTGTGATAGATGGTTTATGCTCAAAAACTTCCTTGTGAGCAGTTTTCAGAGTTCTTGTAGGTTTCTTTTTGTTTCTGCGGTTTCTCATGTGTGTCTATACTTTTTGCAGCGATGTATTAAATTGGAGGGACATAATATATCTTATTTTTAACACTTAATATATAACCCGGGAAAGAGACATGTTGCACTCAAGGAAAATGCATACTTTTGCATACTACAAGGAGAAATTACCAAAGAATTGATGGTTACATCATTTCTTCTACACTACTACTACATCCCTTCCTCCTCCACCTCTTATGACTACTTACCACTACTGCTCTTCTTAACCGAAATAATAGTATGAGTAATAATCAATGTAATAATTATAACAACAACTACAACAACGTTACAATAATATTAAAAATAATAATAATAATAATAATAATAATAATAATAACAACAACAACAACAACAACAACAATAATAATAATAATAATAATAATACTAATAATAATAATAATAATAATAATAATAATAATAATAATAATAGTAATAATGGTAATAAAGAGGACGACTAAAATAGTACTGTAGGCCTAATTGTTATCTATATAAAAACGAATAATAATATAAAGAAAAGAAAAAGACATAAGAAAGAAAGAGAAGGGTGAGGTATAGGAGGAAGGTGACGATGACGAAACCAATAATAATAATAATAATAATAATAATAATAATAATAATAATAATAATAACAATAATAGTAATATTACTAATAAGGCTATTTAATCTCAGAGTGACTAATATGAACGATGATATCAGCGACAACGTTACAATGAGTCAATAAATCTGCTCTATTTCAAAGCCTCTTTATGAAAGAAGAGATTTTAGCTCGTTTTTGGATCCACTTTGTTTCTGCTGGCTGGGGCGGTGTTGCGTGTAGCTAAAGAAACTCAGGTTAGCAATCGGCACGTCAAATCCTGCAACGTGAATAGCTTGACCTTTTCTTCAGCGCCGCTTTTTGTTACATGTACATCAAGTTTCCATTTTTTGTTTTTGTTTTGCTGTCCCGACGTTAGCCTTTCTTTTTGCTTAATAACGAACTTTACTTAATGAACGAAATCATTGCATTCAAGGCAAACAGGTAAAATGTATTACGTTAAACTGTTTATATTTAGTTATTAGTCCAACACCTAAAGCTATTCTAAACTAGGTTTTAATTAAACTGCTCAAAATTGTTTGAAGTGGAATTGTTTTACATAAAATGTAGCTGTATGATTTTGTGTTCGGAGTTCAAACAAACCAATACTGGTTCTCGCGCCCACACTTTAGCTTACCTTAACGGACCGGAAGCAGCTGGCGGCAACCTCGACTTGACTCTGACTGTAGACAGAGCAGGATTTTTATTACTGGTTATACGATGTACATAAGCGAGGATACAATATGTGCCATTACTTCAGTGCTGCTTTGTTATATTCTCATCCGGCATTTCTCTGGCTGCTGTCCGGGTTAAGTATAACTAGTGCCTTTTAATGCCTCGTTATAAACGGGGAAAAAGGTAGAAAAATCAATGATGTTCTTTTGTCAATCTTCACGGAGAGTCAAGTTGCGATGCTTGGACAAGTGGAGTGAGGAAAGACAGATTAGACGAGCATCAAGACAGTAATCACGACAGTTGGCTACGACTAATCCAATGATGGTTTTCATACAAGTGTGTGTTTAGAAAAGGTCATAGACGTAGTGCAACAATTGAGGACTTGCTTTTTTCGAAAAAAGGCAGCTGGATGGAACAACAGTTACTGCTGTCTCAGTGTGCGTGTGTGTGTTTTCTCCATTCTCTCTACCTATCTGCAGTGTATTTCTATCTATTTCTACACATCATTCTTTTTCTATTCCTGCATGTCCCTCTTTTAGTCTTTATATGTGCCTTTATCTGTCTTTCTATTTTTCTCTCCTTCTTTTTCTCTGTATGCAATTTTTTCCCTGATTGCCTCAATCACTCTTTACATTCTCGCTCTTTTTTTCTTTAATATAATTATGAACAATTTAAAGAAATCAATATACGACGAACAGGACACAAATAATAAAGTTGGTTGCCTGTAAGCTTTATTATAATATGTACGCGTACCTAAATTGTATCATTGTCTGTTGCTGGATGGCATTCATCAATCTTAAATTGTAGGAGGTTTTTTGCCTCTGCGCCAAACGGCTTCAACGTTGATGAGTATTAGGAAATTCATTACACATCACCAAGTATTTCCGCCGTGCTTGGTATTCTTACACAATTGATGAAAGATCCTCTTGCCTGGTTTCCTTGTCGCATAAAACGTTTGGTTTTGTTTATATCAACAGTAAGATTACTTTTCTTCCCTTCCCTCTTATGTGACATGCACTGTGAGTATTATGTATAAATTTTAGGAAAATTTATAGCGATAATCTTAATGTGTAGTTGAATTGATAGTATCTCCTTTTTTAGTTGTTAAAAACATACTGTTTCGTGTTTTCAAGATAAGATAATATATTTATCCTAGTGAAAACTTTGTTTTTGGACAGTGTTTGTATAAAGATACGTTGTTGAACATATTCCATTGTTCACACACATATCATACTTGAAACATTCTTAAGTGATCATATATGAAAGCATTTCAATAAAGTCTCTACAGTATTATAAATGCATTACTAAACATTCATGTGCATAAAAAGGATTACTATGAGAAAAATTTTATTTCACTATTTTCAAACATATAAACGTAGAAACCAAGAGTCACAAGGGAAACAAATCTCCTGCAATACTTAGTTCCTGCTGATTGAGTCGCCCTGATATATAAAATTATTATGAGTCCACGCAGCATTCCAGCTTTATGGTAACGTATGGCGATTGCCTGCTACTTAGTTATATTTCTATTCTTTTTTATCATCTGCGTTGAAACAGACACAGCTAAAATGTATACAAAAACTCCAGTGTAAGTAACAAAAATTTGAACTATTACTTAATGGTAATGAACATGAATGGTGACAAAGACAAACTTTCGCCGCTGAAGCTTAGCAACTCCGTGCATTAAAATAGTCGTTTGCAACTGCAGGCATTAATTTCGCATTGGTGCTATTTTGGGACTTTGCTGATGGGTTTCACGTCTGTGAGAAAGTAAAACTAAAAAAATGAAGTTAATGTCCTTATCTAAGTTTCTTTTCTGAATAATGTGAAATCGTTCTTTTGCATTATCTACACGGTATGTTTTTAGAAACTAAATCTAGCTAGACCTAATTTAGTGTACACTGGCGTCCTACTTTGGTAATTTAGTGTAACGTACCAAAGTGAAACTTATAACAGAACCATTAATTCGGTTGTGATGATACAGAGTCTTAGGATAACATCTTATTTTACGTAGTTCTATCGGGACATGGTAAGAATAAAGTTTTTGCTTTCCCTTCAACATAGCTTAAAACTGTTAGATCCTTGTTCCGTTTCTCCCACAGATACTCTTTAAAAGTCATTCTGTGACTCAGAGACTTGTGGTTATTTTAGTTGGTGCAATACTTACGTATAGTAATTTTGATTTAGCGCAAAGACATAAGTGCATTAAGTTTATTCACATAGCGCACGTTTTGGTTAAAAATTCGGCTACATGATTGCGCTAATTTTTGTGGTCTTTTCCCGATTTGTATATTGTAGTCTCTGCCCATGACACTTTTCGTGATATAATCTTTCATTCCACATAAGTTTTCAACTTGACGATATTGCCTTCGCATATTAGTAAGATTTCATTCGAAGGATAAGCTTCATTGAAAGAAAGAACACACACGCAAGACACGGAATCGAGCACCGTCATTACAGCAGCGACGACCAGAGCTCGGCAATAGCCAGAATGTAACGTATCCATTCGGATATTTTGTTCCGTTTTCTGAAACATCCTGGAAATAAGAAAAGAAAACACTCTTTAGGAGTATCTGTTCATGACACACAGAGTGATTCACCGGATTTCAATATCAACTTTGGACCTTTTGGGGGTCACGTGATCTTTGACAATGACCTCTGTACTTACCATGTCCTCTGACCCTGCGAACAAGGCCATGGGATCAGAAAAAGCACAAAACAACAACTTCCTGTGTGTGGTAGTGGATCAGGAGGATGATCTCAGTGACTGGGAGAGTCCTGTAGATGTTGACTTGGCATGCCAACCCCCTAGGAGACGTAACGTGAGTACAGTATGAATTGAATAGCTCTAGTAATCATGAATTAAATAGCAACCATACAACTTATTTCACTTATTGTATGGCATCTCTAGGGAAAACTTTTCACTTTTGTTTTGGCAATAAAAACAACAAAATATCATGGTCACGCTCAATTTATAGTCCAGGCGTGATCAAGGATATTTAAAATGACTATTTTTTTCACTTTCACCGAAGACTTTGAAATAATTATATTCTGATAAATCACCATATATTAACTACACCCTTTCACATGAGCGCGTCACCATTGCAAAAGCGAGTGTTAGCCATTTGACCTGTCTGAAACAGTTACTTAACCTCAATATGTCACACGCGTCATGACACAGGGCCATTCGTAAACATCGACAAAAAATACACATCTTCTTTGTTTTGTACCAGAACTGGGAAACGTTTGCCTCTCCAGCTTTGCCGAAATAAGAAAGTTAAGTTGAGAATCACAATTACGGGATATGAAATATGTCACCGTCTCAAGGTTAAAAGCCGGGTCTTACAGAACTAGATTTTATGTACACGAAAGTCGTGTATATTATCTCAGAATCTTTTGGGTTTGGAAAGCGCATTAATTTTCAATCTTGCGATTCTCACTCCTCCCCCTTTCCCCAACTTTTTATTATTCTTTTAACTCATTCTGTTCGCTATTAGTTGTGATGCGACTGAAAAAAGGTGTCATTTTTTTATTGCATCTGAATTACTGAGATAAAAAAAAATGTTTAACAACCATAGTAAATTTGGCAAACGCCGCTCAGAATGTTTTTAATCAGGACCCTTTTTAGATAGAGAAATTACAAAGCAACAGGCACTTTAATTTGCATTTATCTGAGGTGTACGAGAATATAGAAAGACAAAGATTATACTTCTTTTCAACCGCCTAAAAACAAAACTAAAAATAAACTTTAAAAAATGCCAACATTCCGACCTGGCAAAATGTGCCGGTATGCCTGATTTACAAGCTGTTTGATACTTTGTCAACGACAGTCCATATTTATACCAGATGAGTGAGGCTGAAAAAGTCTCTCTCATAACTATTATAGTTTATACGACACCTTTCATTAAAAAAATCATCAAAATGCCCACTGTTTTTTTATTTATTTAAAGTAACAGAAAGTATACATTCCGACAGTACTCGCTCTCAAAACTCGTTTACAAAACAGACATCTCCCAGATATTGTAATATAGATAAGGTAAACGTCAACAAGCAAGTATTATCTTTAATGGTGTGTAACCCAAGTATAACAAATAGGTTATTCTTAAGTGTATCTTATAAAACTCCTCAAACAGATAAGCTACCTGCTAATACATAGCCTCGTAGGTAGGTAAAAACCACTTCTGAACTGTTTGTTCTCGTTTCCTTGAGAAGATTGTAAGACGGTGCTGACGCTAGCTTCATGCCCGCTGTTTACGTGAAAACACGGCTCTACACCGAGCTCAATAACGTTATGTCAAATGTGCTTGTATCAGAACCATACAATGTAAGCAAAAAGAGAGATCTGGAGGGAGACATAGAGCTGAATGATTACATCGAACATACCCATACAAACATTTTATCTAAACATTCGCGTGTTTGGATATTTTAATAACCGATATTTACCGAAAACATTTAAAGAAAAGTCATAAGGGAACGTTTACCCCTTTTTAAACTTTACAATATCAAAAACAGTCTCTCGTCTTTTGAAAAATTAAAGCAAGAGCTTTACCTTTGGGATATTTAAAACGCACAGTGTCAACGCCTTTAATTTTATAGAATATGCAGCGTCTGACTTATTTGGACTGGTTCGCGAGAGAACTTATTTCTTGTTTTTTTTTCATTGCTGATTGCTTTTCCTATGCTGTTGAAGTCGTTGTTTTGTTGTAATTGTGCAATCTTTTTATTTTTTTTTTGTTCCATTGCAACATGACTGCGTTTTTCATTAAAACTTTTGTCACATATATTTTTCTATTATCTTTTGTTTTAATGATTAAGAACATTTTTGAAACTCGCTTTTGTGTTGTTGTATTTCATCTTGTTTCGCAATTCCTTTAACATTATCACGTCATGTGTTAAACAGCACCACTGAAGGCTCAGAAGCAGCTGGATCTCACAATGTATAGACACGATATTTTTCCCGTAATCATTGGTTAAACTACGCAAACAATATTAGTTATAATAGAAAAAAGGAAGCAATAAAGAATAACAAACAAACACAACTATGTTGTAATATTAGGAAGAGTCGCCCACCAAGCTCGCTAAGATTTCCTGGTTTGCCTCAATTACACTAGACAAGAGACATTATTGCGTTAACCTTTGTTAGAGATGTTATTGTGTTGGCTTTTGTTTCTTATAATTTGTTCATTGTAAAGACATTTTGTGTTGCAAAATGTGTCCTAGCTGCAAGACGTACAACAACTTAGAAAATATATTGTTGAACTTTTTATGTGCTAATAGATTGTAGAGTCCCAATTCGCGATTAACAAAGCAAGATTTTCGTTTTCTTGTATTGTTGTTTTGCAATTTGCAGTGCTGACTTTCGTCTAAATGGCAAAATGCAGCTCAAACCAATATTATTGTGGTTAAGTGTGTGATTGTCTTTGCCGAGTTTTGGCAAATAACCGGTGACAGCTTTCAATTTCAGAGATAAAAAGTGTAGATGGAACCTAACTTTGCCAAAATAATCCAGAAAGTGTTGATGTACTTTTGACGTCAAACTTGCACCGAGAATATTTGTAGCTCTGAAATTTGTTGGTAATTCGCTGCGAATTGTTTTTGATTATTAAAATAAATATGATTGTGGTTGAGTGAGAAATAGTCAAAAAAGTCAAAACACAAACAACGAAAAAAGCTCATTCACAGATCAGACAGGTTATTCCATAGATACTAATGTTTACAAATCAAGATCACCTTACATTTTAGACAGATTTATACATAGATAAAAAAATATAAACATATCATTTGGTTCCGGTCATGAATAGATAGTTTTGGGCTTGTTTGAACCTATATGAAGATATATATGTAAATAGATGCATGTAGATAATAGGTATACAGATAAGAGATAGAGAAACAGATCGTGGGCTGAGGTTCTATGTCCACTTTTAATGGAAATGAGAAAATTGAGATCAAAGTTTGACGATCTGTATTATAAACACACAAAGCCTTTGGTTTTGCCTCACCTTTTCTCCTTTATTTTACAGTATTACTAAAAGCTCAAAGTTTTGAGAAAGAAAACTTTTCAAATCTAGCAAACGCATGCACCATCTATTTTTAGTAAAGCTCAAAGGTGGACATAGAACTATTGAGATCTCAGTTCTCGAGATGTAGATAGATAGACAGACAGATAGATAGATAGATAGATAGATAGATAGAAAAGGAAAGACAGACATAGAGACAGGCAGATTAGATAAAGAGAACTTCACGTAAGAAGATAATGATAAATAGTACAATGTGTGAAAGGGCATGATCCTCCTCAGTAAAAAAATCCTTTATGGTTGCATTATAAACCCTGAAAATAATTTCTTTTGATTTTACTGAAAGATTTGGCGCGTTCTTTAACTGAGTTAACTTTAAGTCTCCGTAACATTCTAGTTTGGCGGTGTTTCGCCTCCGTCATCTACAACCATGCCTTTGTAAAACAAAAAGTTAACTCGCTGATAATGGGGTACCCTTATTAGCATCTCCATTCGCTATAGTATTATCTGAGCAAAAGCAGCTTAAGCTGACGATAACAGGGAAAGAGATTTTCGAAGCGTATTTAAGATAAACGTTCCTGAATTAGAAGGGAAGTTCTAGAATCTAGCAACACGAAATGGAGCAGGACAAAAAAAAATCAAGGACACTCAGTATGTCGAAATGCTAGTTCTCAGCACCGTAATGTTTACTGAAATGTCCCAAATGGATTTGACCAATACAAGAAATATGATTGTTCCAAAAATTACGCCTTGCGCACAACAGCAACACTACTGGGGAAAAAAGCGACACCTGACTGCTCGCAAGACATATTGAGAAACCACGGAATGAGTGAGTGATTTTTATTAATTATTTAGTGATAATATTACTTATCTTAAAAGAGGCATCAAAAAGTATCGGGCGGTTTCTAGGGGTTTTGGGAGCTTTTGTTGGATTCTACATATGTCTTTGCAGTGTCGTTTTGTGGTGTGTGTGTGTGTGTATTTGAGATTCACACCTTATCGAGGGGTCTAAAATTTTATACAGTCATTAATACCAACTTGTGACTCTCACCTTTTTAAATTTAATTAAGGTCTAGGTCGAGGAAAGCTTATTTTCGACGTTGATAATCTGATCGGCGTCAACGTCTAGATCTAAATCAACATGCTTGCTTCTAAATCAACATGCTTGCTTCTAAATCAATATGCTTGCGATTGTTTTCGTGACGATTTGGGCAAGGTAAATTATGAATGTTCTTTGTGCACACTTACAAAAGCTTGTGTTGAAAATTTGAAACGATGGAACGTAAACACTTACGCTTTTATGAGAAGAATTCTGGATAACATAAGTAAAGGGAGTGAACAGGTAAAAAATTGTAGCCAATTTTTACACATTACAAAAAAGATCCGAAAGCAGAATAAAATACTTAAAATACCAACATTCAGGAGCAGGCCCTATTGAGATTAGAATATAAAATCTATGTAAGCCTACATATATGCCTATATTTAGCTAAACGCAATGTGCACTTTAGGTTAGTGGTACTGTGTTGAAAATTTTGCTGAGGAAGACTTCTAGCGAAGGGACGCTACTCTTGCTTTACCGCTCAACTAAGTCTCCATTAGTTCATGATTATACACTGAATGCTCTTCCTGAAGATGTAGATTCAAGGGGAGAGTCAGCAGTCAATATGACTGGGGACTGATGTTGCTCTCCACCTTTCTCGATAGTTTTTAATTTGCCAAGGCGTCAACAAATCTCCACGACTATCAATCGTATTCAAGCTTTTGTTGTCTCAAAACTTGTGAAGGGCTAATTGACAAACATGGGCTGCATAATCCTCCTAAAGTTTCTTTTAATCTGTGTGAAACCTTTCGCTCGTTTTTTCCCTTGGGGCATACGTTGCTAAATGAGTCATCGACTGAATGGATCAAATAACAATTATTTATTAATGAAAACCACTGACCAATGCCTTGCTAAGTAAATCAGTCGATATCTAAATCAATCTGTGGTGTAGGTACTAATGACAATATTGCGATTTATGATGCTAACGATCCCAAGTGTCGTCTCTTTTTACCACCGGTTGCTTTCTAAACATCGCTTAGTTTTTTTTCTGTATGGGTGTCTTTCCGCCTTTCTATGTTTCAATCTGCATGACCTTCTGTCTATCCATCCGCCTTTCTCTGCCCGTTTGTCTACCTGTCTGTCCATCTGTCTGTCCATCTGTCCCTATGTCTGTCTGTCTACCCATCCGCCTGTCTCTGTACCTATTTCTATCTATCCATCCGCCTGTTTCTATCTGTGTGTCCACCTGTCTGTCCATTTTTTCACGTTTACTGATATTAAATGAAAAATACGCTACCTAATCTTAACTAGCTTTAGAACCCTCGATCAAAAATCACTTCTGTTTCAACTGTCAGAAGTCGCTACCTTCAGACGTAAACTTCGTATATCTACAGCTCTTTGTACTTTCACGGTATAGCAGTTCTATAGTTCATACATTGTCTGTGTATTGCTATTCTTTACAGCTATTGTTTACATTCATTGCTATTGAACTGTTCTAGAGGGAGAGTTTTTTTCTTTTTGAACGAGGGGCGCTAGGGGGGGGGGGGGGGTTTTTACTAGGGGTATTTTATAGGTACGTTTATTGTTATTTGGCCATAGTTCCTTATAGTTAGGACTCAGCATAGCCTACATCGTCTTATTTACTAATTTGATCTTATGCTTGACTTGTTTTCCTTCCGGCCTCACTTAGAAAATAAACATGTCAGCAACAGCAATAACGTTTGTCAGAATATTCAATTTCGTTGTGAGTCTTGAGTCCAGCTTTCTATAATGTCTTTGCCTTTATTTTCGTTGTAAAAATAAAAACGAACGAAATGCTGCCAGTAAATGGGTCTAATTAAATGTTACTCAGCCAGGGTGAATAGGCCAGAATCTGATATATACCGGTTCGAACTTTGTAGCAACTGCCCAAAGTTCATTGGATACTCTTTAACAGACCCTTTGGTATCCCATTTTAAAGTGAGCCAATGTGATATATTCAACACAAGTAGCATAGCCTTTTAAAAGCTCTAACTCAAAATTATTAGTTTGAATAACTTGTGCCTTATTCGGCCTGTGGCCTTACATATGCTTGGATAAATGGGCAATTGAAGGAATGGGTGTTGTCATAGTAGTTGAGTTTATAGAAGTAAAATTAGTAGTAGTAGTAGTAGTA
>BMAT01000870.1:270357-290339 GCA_019649035.1 Elysia marginata | reverse complement strand
AGAGAGAGAGAGAGAGAGGAATGGGTTTGTAAATGTGGTTTTTATTCCGTTCGTTGAAAAAATTAGTTTTTACAATAATTATTACTTTTCTGCTTTTCAACTTAATATTTTCAATTTGTAACGTATAGGCCTAAAAGCTGTAATTAAACAATATGTCTGAGAAATGTGGTTTTTAAAAACGTTATTCATGCTGAATTTAGCCAATTCTCTTTTCCATCTTTTCTGCCTATTTAATTTATTGAACTTTGAATAAAATTTATTGAAGAAATGCTGTTCAAAGAAAGTACAGTATCGAGGCAGTACTGTGTTCTTTCTCTCCCCATCCCTATACTGCACTTGAGTTGAACTCGACAGAACCGGAAACTCGAACAGTTTCAATCCATATACCCTTAAAAAATTAAACGAAGTTTTTTAAACTTGAGAAATAATGACGCCAAATTTGAAATCACATTACCGTAATTTTTTATTAATTTGTTCTGACCTACATAAATAGTTATTACGCAGTTCAAACAAAGATAATGGAACTCAACTTTTTAAGGCTTAAATAAAACGCTCGTGGAGCACTTTTGGTAGTCTATTCCGCACAAATAGTAAAAATCCAGTTAAATATGAGTTAGAACCAATGTTGGCACAGCAAATAAAAGAAACTACAAAGACATAGAGAATTCGCTAAATAAATTACGAGTAGTCACCGCTTGGATAACTTTAAAAAACACAATGCAAAGGCAAAAAACAAAAAGAAAAAGACAATCAGTCTAGAAAATATGCATAACACATGCTATACAAGCATGATAAACATTATTGTATTAAACGAAGACGAAGATGCTGAATATCCTGAGTTGTTTTTTTTTTTTTAACCTTTTGGAACGGATTGTAGAGGTAATACCAACCTAGCACTGGCAATAAAACGGGTAAGAGTGTCAGTGCGTGGTGTTACTTTTGTGGTCGCATTTGACAGGGAATAAAGAGCAAATTTGATCAGATAACTGAAAAAATAAAGGAGCAAACTTCAGGGAATTTCAACATCATTATCTAGATTTTATTAGATGATTTGACCTGTTAATGAATTCACACAGTAAAAAGAAACCGAGCACTTACATTGACTATCAAATACATTTTCTTTTCATAACAACTTCAAAAGAATCCTGGGCACTCATTCCGGCATCAGCTATTACTCATCGAGCTTACAACTTGGCAATGACCTTGATTTAGTTTAAACCAAGTCAATGCCAATTTATCATTTTTTTCGATCAGGGTCACGTCTCGGTATGAAGAGAATATTGAAACCTGCATTTTCCTAATTGTTATTAATTTTTTTATGCGTAAAAGCTCCGTTTTGGAGAATTGAAAACCTTGCCTGCAAGGCCACAGTGGTCACACTAGAACCTAGCTACAACAGGTCTGATAGTGAAAATCTCACCCACTGACGTGCACAGATTAAAGTTATGTGTGTAATTATGTTAATCGTATAATTTGACGTCTCAGGTATAGAGTAACTACGTATGCTGAAATGCATCCTATTTCTTCCGTTTTGCGTTGATCCACAGACAGAAATCCCTATTTCCGTGCAGCCATCTTCTCTAGGCCTAGTGGCACTGTCGCACCTAGCTGCTGCTGCCATGTCTCACAAACCAAGGCATGTGTGGCAAAAAAAAATGCCCACTCTATGTACTATGATACATGTAACACTAATTGTGGACCGGAATCAGCCAAATTGAATCTTAAATTGAGAATCTCATAACGTATTTGTAATCGACTAATCAGTGAAAGCCTGGCCTAATATCATTTTACAACGAGCTCTCAATAAGTGTAAGATCTATGTGTACTTTTAACATAATGTGTGTCACGTTGACGTCAATGACTGTTTGAGCTGATAAATGAGGTATTTATGTCGTTCTAATAGACCGCCCTTCTGTTTTATATTGGACTTAGCGCAGCCATCCTGTCGACAATGATTATTACCTGACATTTAAACTACATGTAGTATTATGTATCCGAAGGTGAAAATCAGGCAATTGGAACATAATTTATTCGATTAAATTTCAGGACAGCGTTTTTTTTTTGTTTTTTTTTTTGCAAAGGCCTATCTTTTATAATTTGAGGGTTGTCTTTATGTAGTTTCTTACAAAAGAGACAGGTCAGCACATGAAAAAAATTAGTTCGAATGTAACTTGACTGGAAAAGTATAACTTTTGATTTGCCTTATTCCGAAATATTTCACGGAGTCTTTTATATTCTTTATATAATCAGGAAACAAAGAGAACAGCACTTGCAGAGTTCGATTGATGTAAGATATTCTCGATTTTTACAGTCAAACAGAAACCGCTGCCAACCTAAATTTTTGTAAAGTGAAAAAACCAATCGAGACTTCACTTGATGGTTGCTGCTACTGTTCCCTTTATTGCAAGCTAGGATGAAAAGCTGCTCTCATAGAGCTATCGGATTGCGTGTTCTTTGTGCTAGTCTGTCCTTACACAATGTCTGTATCGACCCGGTTCTTCATTAAGGTATTAGTTTCACAATACCACAGGAACTCACTGATCTCAGATATTTTGATAATCGCAAGACCATTCAATTTAATTTAAGCTTTGTTGATGAGGCGAATGGTCTACGTGGCTCAGGAATAATAATATTTTACGCAATATACGAGTAGTATTATTGCTAGTTTACTTCTGTCTTGTAAACATGTTCTCTACTTGACTTCCAACTGCCATTTTATTTTAGAACATGGAAGGTTAGAGGAATTAAATTAGCAGTCGATTGAAACAGGTAAACAGTAAAATTTGGCCTCCACTTTTTGTTTTGATCTGTTGACACTACGTCTATGTCCATCGCGGGCATGGCTACAATATTGAAGGGCAGAAAATTCCTATCAGATGACAAATGTTGGGGTCAATTATTCCGTTCAAGGTTGTCTTTCTTCACATGCTGTCGCATAAATAATTGTAGATGCTTTAATTACTTTAGTGTTGTTAGCACGGAGCATGCAAAGATGTGATTATTTGAAGTTTTCAAGGTGAAGTTCTAATTACATCTTGGATCAATCAAATTTATTATAAAGAGAACTCATTATCACTGGGAACTCAAATGTACGTAGAAGAAAAAGAAATGGAAATAATGCTTTCAAATGTTTTCATCGTTTTTTAGCTTTCTAAATCTGTTTGTATATTTTTTTTCATGTTTTGTCCGTCCGTCTCCACATTATCTACGCCTTTCTTTTCATCCTTCGCTCTTTATGGATGCGTTTGCTATTTAACCGCTATCATTGGGAGCCAAAGGGAATCAAAGATCATGCAAACTCTATCTCTCACACACACAACCTCACACACACATTCTCTCCTTCTCTTTCTCTCTCCCTCCCGCTCTCTCATTTACGTACAAATCATGCCTTATCTCTTCTATCACACTTTGAGCTTGGCTATACCTAAGAAGGAAGTAGCACTTAATGAAATTCATTCCTATAGCTTATGACGTGCTACAGGTGCGGCATCATAAGATCTCCGGCATCGTATAGATAATTCTGTGAGTGAGTTGCGAAACGCGTTGTTTGCTCTCGCATTTCGCCAGGAAGTTCCTGGAGTCATATCGCGGCATCTTTCTGGTTGATCTGCCTTTGATCAGCAACTACTGTCTTATAGGCGTTTAGCATTATACTCGCATGTTTATTCAAATGGCATGCTTATATGAAATGTAAAAATATATAACTATTTTTTCGAAGTTTAATGAGTTTTGGCATAATAGTTCCACAACATAAAGCAAAACTGAGTAATACAACGTTTGTGTCTTAACGTGGGAAAATCTATGTTCATTTTTAAATAGTTTTTGTGTTGAGTTATACCGGTCACGCGTACAGTTGGGGTGATAAATAATTTCCTTTGTAACAAATATGAAATTCAGTGTGCTTGTGGGCTCCACTCAATCCTTGCTTTAAAACTGAAGACTGTCATTTCATTTCCATCGTTACACGCAATGAAACCAATTACTTGTAGACTTACGTCTTTGCGCTTGAGCTTATGATTCAATCTTGTTAAATATTTTAACAGTTCAAAGCCAAATAATAAAAACCACTTTTTAAAAAAGTTTCTATCGATTATGGGATTTTTTTTTTTCGAATTGAAAGTTTTATTGTACATTTATGTTGGCGGTTGCCATCTTAGACTTTTCTTGAAACCAAGAATATATGTGTGGCACATGATTGTCGCCCTCTCCTTTTAAGACAATGAAACTAGAAAAACCTTTTCAAAATTGCTTTGACATGAAATATTTTAAAATACAACAAAACCACGGCTTTGTCTTCTTCTCAACGCCGTGTAGGGAATAAAGTGCAAGTGAGATAGAAAATGCTTGGAGGTCAAGATTATATCGATGTTTTACTTGTGCCTTATTACCCGGTTGACTTTGTACGTCTAATGTACATGTCCAGATTATCTCCAAGACTAGTAACACCCAACACAGCTTGTTTTGGCAAAGTGAAGGGACCTCACGTCTCAGCATTTTATTTAGGTGACTGGACGAGGCGGAAAAAATTCAATTTTACTCAACACCATCGCTTCATTTTGCTCTCTCTGTTGGGAATTATATGAGCAAAATTATCTCAAGCCCTTTTTTTTCTTTGCTTTGATTTGTCGCATGTCATTAAGGTACGACTGAAAATTTCTCCAGCTCATTATCTGTTTGCTCCCTAAAATAGATGTCTTTTCACTCATTATCTGTTTGCTCCCTAAAATAGATGTCTTTTCGCTTCATAATTCCAACCCGGTTTACCATCCAAATACATCAAACTCGCGCTATTAGAGATTGGTGTAGTATCATATGTATAAACTCGCCAGGTAGATGGATCGTGCCAACGGCGTGTGAGACCAACTAACTCAAAGACGATAGACAAATTTAGGGCAAAATCCAACCATATTCACGGCCAATGGCGGCCACGTGACTTATCTCTACCTTGCATAGTAGAGACTAGACGACTTCAAATTAATCTCATCGGAGTGTTTATCTAACTTACGTTCGAGATCCGCGACAAATATGACAGTCTTGTTCAAACAAACTACGTTATCCGTCAAAGGTAACGAAACCAGACTATTTAAGCTTATTTGAGCACTACATATTACCTGTAGGCCTAGCATGCTATGGGCAGTATAAGATAATAAGGAAGACCAAAATGTTGATGCTATACTGTGCCAAAATAGCTCTAACGCGGAAAAAAACAGGTTTACTGGGTATATTACGCCATCCACTAAACTAATATAAACGGTTTCGCAATAGAAACTAGATTCTACATGATTGAAAAAAAACTTGAGGCGTGGTATTTTGGGAACAAGGGATGCTATTTGGCGACGTCAGCAGGCTATGTGACATCTTAAGTTTCAGCTATTGTGAAGAATGTCTTGTTTTTTGGGAGGTTTATTTAATGATATTGTTCTATTTATAAACGGTCATACTTTTAGGTGATAATTCTAGCATTATTTTCATTCGTTTTACTCCATTTCTTTTTCGAAGTACAGTGCTCTGATGATTTATTGATTTTGTCAAGAATATCTTTCCATTTATTTTTTTTTCAGCTTATAGTTGGAATATTTTTAGCAATTTGTGAGTTTCAGTTAACGGGTTTAGAGAACTACAGAGTGTGATGAGTTATTGATTTTGTCAAGAATATTTTCCGTTTAGCCTTTTTTACAGTATAGAATAGAATAAATTAAAAAAATAGTTAGAATAGAACTAATTCGTAGGGAAAAATAATTTTTTTCGTAGGAGGGTTTTCTCAATTCATTAGATTGGCCATGGTTTTATTATTTCATTTCAGAATGCAGAAGCTAAGTATGTACAGGAAACATACTTCCGTCTTTATTAATTTTTATTCATACCTTTTTAAAGCAATATGAGAAAGTATGACACATTTGAAAACTTAATGATGTGTCGCACATTCACAAAGTTTCTTCAACGTACAAATTTACTGAAAACTGATAATATTAGGATCGACTTAACGGACAGAATAACCTAGAGTTATTTTGTATCTTTCAACAGAATGTTGGTTTATCTCATTCAATACTTCTAGTGAACGTCGTCTAGCTAAATAACGTTGTCGGTCAGACCTATAGATTTCTATATTCCAGACATAATGGTGACAAAGTAATCATAGTCATTTTACACCGTTCATAAAGTCAACGTCCTACCGACATCTCCATAGCAAGAAGTTGAACGTATTTCACCGTGAAATCGAATCGCCGCGGTTGGTCACAATCTTCGTGGAAATTGTAAAGCTTAATATGCATTCCAACACCAACCTAGACAATTATTGTGACTAGCCTCAAAGTTTTGTATTTTATGTTTAATATACATAAAGTTAGTTTCTATCTTGTCTTTATACTATTTTGCTCTAACGTCTTATTCGTGAAAATTTTCATTCGATTTAGTTTAAGGTATTTTCTTTTAAAAATAGCATAATTAAACATTTTGCGGGCTTTGGTAATTCCTTAGAGAGAAATATATCATCTGTATTTAATAAGTACATAATTAAAGGAAAACAGGGAACTTATCACTGAAGACATTTTCGGAAACGTTGCCTCTCTCAAAATAATTATAATAATGTACTTAGATCTAGACCTAAATTCTCTGCTGCGTTAGATTTGGCTAGGTTTCTGAAGTACATCTGTTTATGCAGTTATTTTAAGACAAAAATAAACGCAGCAACGGTAATTTTTTTAAGATGGTGCAACCCAAAGTGCGACCATGGTCATTCTTCAAGGGTTTTTATAACAGTAAAAATAGACCTTAAAATCCTGATCACCCTGAGTAGACTTTTTCTCTGGAAATAGACTATGTCTCCTAAAATATAACGTTATGAGACTAAATCTACAACGAGCTCTGCAACTTATCGGAGTAACGTGGCCGCGTTCAAGTAGTATCGCACAAAGTTTTGCTTTTTGTGTGAACATGCTAGAATGTTTTTTTCATTATTATTTATTCAACCTTTCTATCGACCAGGAGCAATGACAGCACGGTTTTTTTCGTTCGCGCGCACGAATATAAAATAAAATAAGATTTTCTACTTTGTTCAACATGTGTTAATGTTTAAGAAGTGCCTATATATACAAAAATATATTATATTCTTCACTCTACGATCGTATACTTTTCTAAACAAAGAAAAAAAAGTTAAAGAATGTAAAGAAAAGGGCGAAAACCTAAAAAAAAGTTACAATAGCAACACAAATTATGTTGATTTTTAAACGTATGAAACGTTGTATGAAGATTGTAAGAAGAACATTTAAGAATTTACTTAAGTTCTCCTCTGCTAAAAGAGTTTAACAAATTGATATGAAAACAGATACATGTAGTTCACGAAGAAAAGTGGGCAATTCTTAACGTTTACCTTTCTAGACGGCGCGTCCGTGTGTAGACTAAGAAGCATAGATCCATGTGAGAAAAAATTAATGTTTTTGTTCATAAAATCTCATTGCGCTTTTTTATCGACATAAAGCATATACATGTATATATCTGCAAAGGCTGTTGCAGTACAGAAAATGTCGAATTGTGTGACTGAACTTCAAAGAGAAAGAAAGTAAGGAAAGAGGATAGATTCGTTTGATTTTGTTTCTAATTCATGCGTAGTGTTCATGTTTACAGTTGACTTTAATACAGAGATTAAGTACACAAGGTATAAAGAGATACAATTGTTGTTATTGTTATTGTATTATTATTATTATTGTTGTTGTTGTTGTTGTTGTTGTTGTTCTTCTTCTTCTTCTTATTATTATTATTATTATTATTCTCATTATCATCATTATAATTGTTATTATCAGTATTATTCTTATTTTTATTGTCCTCTGATCTTTATTATAGTAGTTGTTATTGTAGAGATGTTAGTTTTCCGGATGTTGTTGGAAATTGTTTTAGGCCATTGGTTATTCTTATTTGTGCGTTGCAATTGCTAAAAATCAATATAAAAAAGTCATAATTTTAATCGATATAATATTGATGTCACCAAGTGTAGATCGAAGCAAACAAAGCCTAAATCTAAATTTATTTCTACGAAAACTTTTTCTTTGGCCTGTTTACTGACGCATTTTCATGTTTTTTTCGACAATGGCAGACCCTACCTACTTAATTTTAAGCACGTCATAATAACCTGACAAAATTTATTGAACTTGCTCCCACGACTGTTTCTAATAACTATTATGTACATAAGCTAAATCGTGACTCGTTCTCTGCACGCATTCGGATATTCCGTCTTTAAAAATTCCGCAAAGATTTTGAAAAGGACCCTTTTGAAAAAGCACCGCATTCCTTACCCCCTGGGAGAAAATTCTTACGTCAGTGACGACTTTAAACCTATCACTTCTTCCCCGCCATTGGAGGGGTCCTTTCTTCCTTGTTTGCTTCTTAACTTGATCTCAATACACGTTTATTACTCGTTTCGTTCGCGCATGAGTAGTTACCGTTTATGTCTTCGTATTTGGCCTGCCGGGTTCATAATTATTTCCAAATATGCAGAACTTCGTCTGCGATAAGGGTAGCTTAGCTCCGGCTTTGGCCATCGCAATAGTTGCGGGGCTATCGTATCACAGGTTCACTTTTTGGTGCATAAAAATCCTAGGCAACTAACTATTGCGTTCAGATCTAATTACGGACAAGTCTGGTATTGAGCTTTCCAACTTTTCAAAATCGGATTTTCCCGAAAACATGCCATAACGGAGTATAGCGATGGGCTGGGTTCGCTCCTTGACCGAAACAGTTCCTCCTAGCTTAAAAAAACGGAGAGTGTCTTCCTGTTTTTATGACGAATTGTGTGTAGCTGCTTAGCTGTTGCAGTATGATTGTTTAAAATTTTTTTTAAGACCTTAAAATATAGGAAGGTGGTCTAAACGCTGCACAGGGTGTCGCAAATCCGTACAATAAGCTTATAATCTGCAGTTTTAGAAATGCTAATATGTCGTAACACAAGTTTTCTTAATAAAACAATGTTAGCATTTAAACTAGAATTTATGTAAGTAAATCCAAACTTAATTTTTTTTTCACTTGCCATCGTTTGTAAAATAAGTAATTAAAGGTAAGGTTTTAAAGTAAACAGAAACAAATTCATCGCCTGTAAACTAGTTCTTCCTTTATAGTTTTTATTTTTCGTATACTAGAGACCTCAAAAAGGGTTTTTCGTAAAAGACACGCGTCCATGGTGGCATTGACGAGTGCTTGAAATGCATAATAATAATCTAAAATGTTGTTCCTTACTCAAGTACAGTTACAACATGTCCAAACCACACTTGTTTGTTACAAACATGGAAGGGACACTACTCACAATTAGCTGAAAAGTCTATATACAAAATTAATAAGGCCTCTTGCATTCAATCATACCTGGTCCTGGTATATTGTGGGTTTATATGAGAGGGGTGTTCTAATTTAGAGAAGACACGTTAACTTAATTGTTATATACTGAGTGGTAATGTTTTCATTTAATTACAACGAATGCTTTTTATATCTTGTAAAACAAGACAATGGTTTCTCTGCAGATTTTTTTTTATTGGTTTCATCTGCAAATTTAAACATTATTGTTTATCAAAATGATCGGAAAACATTCGGTTCATTGCAGACTCGTTGAAAGTTCAATTGGTTACATATAAAATTATTTTTAAATTCCTCTTGCACTTTATACATGTATTTTTTTCCTGAACTTTTGTCTTCTATCAACTATGACATAATATAACATATCCTTTGTACTTTGGTCTAATCTTTATCTTCTACAACAGTTCTCTGACGTCAATGAAAAGATAAACTTCGAAATAAAAGAATTATTTTTATGTGTTCTGTGTTCAGTGAACAGTAAACCGGAATACTGATCTTAAGCTGAAAATTCAATATTTGTTAAAAAATTTTTATTTTGTTTAGTTTATAATCCTGAGAAAGCAAGCATTTTTGTCGCCATGATGTGAAGCGGGGAAATCCGTCAACCAGTATATTCCTTTGATTTCTTTTCAGGAAAGTTAGTTCTAGAGTTCAAAGAGTATTCTCCATGCACACGTTGGGCGCTAAAAGAAGCAGTAATAATAACAAGACTTGGCTTTCTTTCCTTTAATAGTGAATTGACCTTTTATTGTCTGAGAAACTTTGCTGGCTGAAATAAGCATAGATGACAAAGTATGAAATAAGGCGGACGATGGTGAGAAGTAGGATGTACGCGTCATACATGTTTTAACGAAATTCCGAAAGCCTTAATTAAAATTGTGCGTGATAGTAGCAGCAGCAGCGGCAACAACAGTTGTTGTTGCTGTTGTTCTAGTTTTTGTATTATTAGCAGTGTCGACGGGGGAATTGAGGTGGAGTGTTTTATGCTGTTTCATTATGTAAAATCACATGTAATAGCACTGCACTGGTCCTGTGTGGAAGTCGCTTTGGCCCGTTACAATGTTATAACTTCACACAGAGAGTCGTTAGAAGTTTTGGTGTATGTGTGTTAAATTTATAACTCTATTGTACGGCTAAAAGCTCTCTCTGTGGTTATCGGGAGTCGGGGGTTACATCGAGTGATTGGATCTGACCATGCGAATAAGGCCCTACCCAAGCCCTACCCAGCGCCTAAGGGCAGCTTATTGCAAGATCTTATGACGCAAGTGGACGTGTTGGCTATGGAGTAAAGATAAACTTGGTATTCTCTGCCTGCCGTGGGGGAAGGGAGATAACTTTGTATATTTTCTTTTGTATAACATTCTTTATTCACATGTGCCTCTGGTCAGTACGGAAACAAGACTGTTTGTGTCTACAGCTCACATAAAATCCGTGCAGTTTTTGTCCTTTCACATTGGTTTAGATTCATGCTACAATCAAACTGCTGTGTAGGTTAAAATGTCACAGCGTAGGCGAAGGATGGAAAATAGTCAGTGTTCAAGGCAGTCTAGGGGCAGAAACAAGGACTGAAACTTCCTAATAGTTAATTGAGCACTTCAAGGGACAAAATTCACCAGCGCGAAAAATTTGGAGCAGTGAAAGAGAATAGCAGTGAATGTCGAAGAAATGATAGTATAGATCTAGATTTTTAAATCGCAGTAAAGGTAGTAGTAAAGGTAGCATCGAAAGTATCACTTGAGTCACAATTATTAGTTTTGTTTTGTTTTTCGGTGTTGCCTTACAGTTCACCAACACACAAGAACATTCAAACTGAACTCACTTACTCGTTTATTTGCGCTGGCTCAACAACCGACAGTTTGTGAAATTCCATTGACCCTCCTAAATCATTTGAATTATAGAACTTCAATTCATGCTAAGCCAAGACACTATATATCGTTTTGATTATCTTAACACTTTTTGAGGTGAACCTGCATACGTGCAGAATTCCCCAACTGCCAACAACAATTACTATTTATTAATTTTTTACCCAATGATCGAGTGAAGGGAAACTAGGTTCGATTTATTTGCCTTATTCTTTGCTTTATCGGTTAATTAATGCAATCAAGTAACGCTGGTTTTCTTGTTCAACTTTTCCTTAAGTAAAAATGATATCGGTCTTATATTTCTATTCGCTATCAGCGTTAAAGGAAGAGTGCGGATTTATTATTTGATCTGCGTTTTAAAGAAAATGGTTGCTAAAGATAACCTCAAGTTTATAGGAAAGAATTTAAATACACTTTTAAACTTTCGAGTTCAGCGACAGAAAGGCCAGTCATGAAATCGACCCGAGTCGTGTCGGCCTGTCACGATTGGTCCACATTAGGTCCGCTCTGGTCCATTGCATTTTGTCTTTTTTTTTATTCTCTGTTTCACAATAATTTACGCCCCCCCCTCTCTCTCTCTCTCTCTCTCTCTCTCTCTTTTTTTCTCTCTATCTGTCCTTTTTTAACGCAGCCTTCTTTTTACCTTGTCTCTTCTTTTCTTTCGCTCTCTTTTCTCCCTCCTTTTCACTTATCTCTTTTATCTCTAGCTTGCTGCTTGTTTATTTGAGTTTGTGAGTATCAGAGCCTGAAAAAGGAGGTATGAAGTGGCTTCTACCATTCCTCCTCTCCACCCTTCCCTTCCCACTCCAACTCTCCATCTGGCTGCTTTTTTACCTCATGGTGCTAAAGAGTATGAATGGAGAGTTGGAGAGGCTAAAAGCGACAAAACCACCGTGAAAAAGGAATGTAGAAACTACGTCATCAAATTCCTTGATATGAGACCTGTCATAAACGACTGAATAAAAATTTAAGTCGGCCAAGATATAGCCTATCCAAGGGGAACAGGTGGTTCTTAAATGAATATAAGAGGACGGCACATGCTTGGAAGTATAGGGTGTGCAAAAAACTCAATAGCAACAATAAAAAGAACAGGAAAACAGCAGCAGCAACAATAATATTAACAGCAACACCGATAATAATGACAACATCGATGTAAATGATAATGTCAGCAATAATAAAGCGTTTAAATTGAGGAGAAGGAGGACAACAACAACAACAGCAAGATTGTCCTTCATGAGAATAACGATGGTGAGGTTAATGATGATGATGATGGTGAATGAAAAAGGAGGAGGGGGTCAAGGAATGAAGGGGAAATGTATGGGAAAGAAAAGAAAAACAGATATATAGCTTAAATCGAAAAGGAGAAAAAACAAAAAGAAGAAGATATTGAGGATGACTTTTATGATAGATAATAGGAAACACTGCTTTGTTTAATTGTTTTTCACCCACCTCCTCTCCCTCCTTGAATTTTTCTACAAAAGTGACCACCACAGTGTAAAATAGAACCTGTTCTAAATAGAGGGATTTTGGGAGGTAAGTTTAAGATCTCATATCAGTTTAAAAGGTTTGAAGTATACAATATTTGGTAGCGCAACGCTTTTATCTATCATTAGATACGAAGCGGCGTATGTTTGATAGGGTAAGCGCTAAACAAAACGGGCCCAAATATCTATACTGAAACTAAGCTGCTAGCTGCGCAGTAAAGACAAAACAAAAATGTTTCCAGTTCAGCGCTGGAATTACAAGCGCGGTTAGCCTAGGTACTAGGTGCGACAACTACAGACTTGATGTACTTTGTGACTCAACTCTGGAAAGGGCTAGCTGCTTGTGTTCTGCTTATGTTTTAGCGGAGCTTTGTGGCCGCCTTGTGGACTGCAGCATGTCCTGTGGTGTAGAAATGTCCCTGAGCTTTTTTGTGCAGTTGAAGTAACCTTGTAGCCCGTTATATTCATATACATGTATTTTACCTACACAATAAACTTTGAGATATAAAGTACTCATCTAGACAATGAGCATTTAAATGAAAATGCGTGTACTAGTGTTATAAATGCTTCGATGAATAGAATTTGTTGATCTCTCTTTTTAAATCGAAGGGAGTTGGATTAAGATGCTTTGAACCACCATAATTATACCGCTCGTGGTAATTTCAGAGTCTAGAGTTTTAATAAACGGAACTAATGAAAACAACTACTTCTTTTTCTAGTTTACAGAGACGAGAGAGGATGAGAAACAAAGGCATAGAGTCGGAGGGAAAAGGATAGACAAACACAGAGGTATAAAATAAAATTACAGAGGCAGTTGGAGGGAGACAGAAAGAGAGAGAGAGAGAGAGAGAGAGAGAGAGAGAGAGAGAGAAGTTATATACATACATGCAAACGTAAATGGATGTGAGTTATGAAGGGGATGAAAGACAGGCATTGAAAGAGAAAAAAAACAATGTACCAACAAATTTAGATTGATCCGAGAAGCAAAGAGTACAGAAAGAGGAGACAAGATGCTTGCTGGAGAAAGGAGTTATTATGCTAGAAAAGTTAGAATGAAGAAACACATGAACTTTATAAAGGCAGGAGCATTAAAAAAAAGCCCTAATTCATTGATTATAAGAATCTCAGATAAAATAAATGTACTTTACTATCCGATTCGTGAATCGTGATGTGGATGCAGTATTCAGATCATCACCCGATTCTTTAATCATTCTGCGAATCGCTGCACTTTCCATTGGGATGGGCCTGCTGAGACCACCCTTGTGACTTGTGCCGTGACAATAACCACTGTTTTACGTCGTGTCTGTGCAGAATCTCGCAGAATTTGGAAAACTCGCTTTCGAAGATTTTAGGGGATTAATACCAAGGTGCCTAAAAGCGTGGGTGTTGTGTTTGTTCTGGTCTTCCTAATCTTGCATCAGATCCCTGAAGAATAACATCAGAGTTCGGCATTTTTGTGGCTAGAAGGTCTTTTCGCTTTGTAGCTTAGTGGGTCATTGTTAAGTTTTCTTGATTCTTTTCATGTCAGGCGCTGTCACCCCGGCGTTACTTTGTGAGCATCAAACTCTGTAAGTTGATACCCTATAATGTTTGAGTGAGGCCTTCGTTGTTCTTTTCGTTTCTGACTCACAGAGCTTAGCATTAGCCATTGGACTGACAAGTCGCGCACACAAGTATTATAGCCTTTCTCTACCCGCCCCTTTTTTGGGCTCCTTTTCTTCTACTTTTCTTAAATTCGTTGTCTCTTAAAATCTATAAAATGTCTGGTATCTTCATTTCTCAATGACTCATCCCCTCTCTTACTTTCTCTCTATCTGTCTGTCTGTCTCTCTCTGTCTCTTTCTCTGTCTCTCTCTTTCTTCATCTCTCTCTGTGCATTATTAATTAAAATAAGATTACTCTACGCTCTTTCGACCTTTAATTCTGTCCTGCATATTTTCAAACCCATCTAAGTCCATGTACCTACATTATAATTACGAGTAGCTGTCTCATGAAAACTCAGAAAACTTCCACCTCCCCCCCCTCAAATATGATCATAGAATGCCTGTCTTTTCCAGCTTCTTTATCCTCTCTCACTTTTGTAACAGCATGACTGTGTATATATGACTCTATTGTTAATAAATCTGTTAGTCAGTCAACCACTACTTTGCTCTGATATCTATCCACATTTCTATTTGTCTGACTGTTTGTCGTCTTTGTTCCCTTGTACCTAACTATTCGTCATTCTTGCATATCTCAATCTATCTGATCATTCTACAACATGACTGTGTAATCGTCCGCAAATCTGTCTCTGTTGTTACGTCTTGTCATCAGTCTTTCTTTTGTCGTCTCTCCTACCACGAATGCATTCTTTTTTTCTTCCTTTTTTCAGGGGGTGTGGATAGGTGGGGGGTTGTTATAGGGCATCTTTGCAAAGGTTCCATCTGCAAGTAGCTGCTTCTTTTTTGTACTGTAACTACGATCTTCCACGAAAGTCTTACCTCTATCCCCAGCCTTCTCTTTTTTTTCTCTTTGTTCTTTAATTAAACGACGAAAAAAGCGAAAAGCTAGTGACGGTATGATTGTTTCTATTTGCAAATAGTACTAGAAATTTAGTAATTTCCTTAAATTATGTTTAAGAGAAAAGAACAATTGACTAGATCTAACCTTTAGGGAGATAAAAAGGAGGGTGGGGAATGGTTAAGATTGAGTGGGGAGAATTGCCTTTTTACCTTTTGTCAAACAGTTTTGTTTACTTACGTTTAAAAATAGGTCCGCGCGTCCTATTTTAGAGTATTTACACTTTTAGCCCTTTTAAAAATTTTTTGTGACTATCCTTTTCCCAAGGAATCTGACACGTGACCTAGTTTGTCCGAAGAGATAAAATTTAAAAAAAACCCCGAGGGATAGCTGTTTGAAAAATCCTGTTTATAGACTACCTTTTTGTTTGAAAGACTTAATCCACTGTTTTACGGTAAGGTTTTAAGTTTGCAGACTAGCGGGTCTTTGAATCGTTGAAAAGGTTTGGCTTTCTGCGGTCTACGGTTTGAGAATCGATCCATGTTTCTGCTAATTCTATCATTGTATTCTGGGGGTGTTACATTATGGAAGTACGGAAGTGATACTAATCGTGTTATCTTGGCAGCAGCATATCAGGCAGTAAGTTTTGCATTTTGTACAAAATGATTTTATATCTGTTATAACACCTACGTTACTGCAGGACTTTACCTAATCCTAAAGTTACTAAACACTTAAAATTGCTAGCTTTTAATCAACTACTTCGAATTTCGCGACGGCCTATTGTTACTTGTCATTGTGTTGGTAATAATTACCATTTTGGATCTTACTATTTAGACCTTTAAATTCCACACCTGTATTTAGAAGTGGGCAAACTTTAACCATACTGTAACTAAATGAATAAGGTAACTTGCATTTTGTTTCGAATATTATCTAACAACCCATCCCTTGACAAGTTACATTCTCTTTGGTACTAAACAGAATAGGAGTTATGTTACTTTGGTGTTTAGCAATTACAGCTTTCTCATGATGTCGTGATTCTTTTACAATTATAGTTGGATGAACCTGGTGTAAAAAAGTTTTAGCTTGGTTTTTCCTAATTAGATAAGAGTTCATCTTTTTTCAATCTAATGTCCGTGTAATAAAGTCCAGCAGAAAACAAATGGCCGCGTGTTAAGAGTCAAAATAAATTGTAAAGTAAAAAAGGAGAGGTTATTCCTAGAGACGTAAAGTCAGTTTTACTTTTCGTATGCCCAATGACTAAGGCAGGTTATATGATTATTAAAAAGTGGGGAAAACCATTTAAGATCCATATTTGATAGGAGCATGTTCAAGGATCCATTGTTATGTTAATGCTGTATTAGTAGTGTTTGAGAAAAAAAAGTAGTGTCTTTATGTTTGACTCTGTTGGAATGTGATCCTTCTCCTCTCTCGGACTACGTAGAGGTTTATTTTATGCAAGTCATGTGGTACAATAATAAAATGTGTCTGGTCGGGTTTTGTAGAAAAAGTGTCATTGAGTTTATGGCGTTGTTGATGATGATGAAAAGTGATGATAAAGACGATGATGCTGGTGATGATTGTGACTGTGATGAATAGATGAGGATGATGATGGTGATGGCTATTACAGTAACGATGATAACAAAGATAATGATTCAATATTCAAAACTCTTTATTGTCCTTAACACGCTCATTTGTTTGGTTAAGAACAATATGTACAGCAACACAATAAACAGTTACATTCCACTGGGCCGGGAAAAACAAGAAAAACATTAAATACAACAACATACACATCAGTATACCTGAATAAGGTAGTGACAAATATTTCATAGCATTAGGCAAAAAGGACCTGCGGTATGGTTGTCGTTTACATTTGAGGATTACAGGTTTCACGGTTCTTGGATTGGTGAAGTGTACACATTTCCAAAAAAAAAAATAAAAAGCACTGATGGGCAGACAGGTACATATAAACTTCTTAGATTTAGATAGTCTTACTTTCCTGTTTGTTGCCACACCAGCGCGTCACAGCAAAAGTGATCATGCTCTCGATTATTGTTTTAGAGATCAAACATAAAAGGCTTCTATCTTCATGAAAGGTACTCAGTTTTCTAAGAAAGTGGTGTCTTGTATTGATCTTTCGCACAATATTTTTAGCATGCAAGTTCCAATTCAATGAACTGTCTATGGTGATGCCAAGACATTTGCAGTCATTAGCAATGTCAACTTCCTCGTTGTCAATAAAAAGTGACAGCACTGGTTGTTTTTTCACCCTGAAATTATATGAGTTCCTTTGCCTTTTTAACATTTAAAAGAATGAAATGTTCTTTGCATCACTTTGCAAACCGTTTTACCGTTTCTTTATAGTGCGTTTCATAATGAGACATCAAACCCAGTATACTAGGTAGCATTATCGGCGAGCTTAATAAGGTAAACTCCATTGGGAACTCCATTCTAACCTAATATTTATCTGTGTAGATTGTGAACAAAAAGGGAGACAACACTGCCCCTCTTAGGCGATCCCGTGTTTGTTATCATAACATAGACAAAAAGTTTGCAACCCAGGCAATAAAAAGTCATCGTCGGATATTGAAAGTGATGAAGGTAGTGGTGGTTGAGTTGATTAATTGTAACAATTAATGTATATTTACAATTCAACGCCACCTGTATAACTTGCCTATAATTTAATTACCATCAAAATCATCTATGTCTAAATGTCAAAGCAAATTGGGAAAAATGTCTTCTATCGAACTTTCTTTAAGGGGTGATTCATTGCTTAGGGACTCGAACCATCCATGCAGTGAACCATGCATGTGATGCAGCTGATATTTTAATCCATGATATAAAAGTCCATCGCTTTAGTGTTGACGTTATAGATAACAATCCCCCCCTCCCTTTTGATCAGCAGTCTTGATCTTATGAAACCAAAGCTCTTCAAATTGGCTTTAATTTTTTCCGGCACAAAAAAGTGTCTGACTACACTTGTGTGTGAAAAATTCTCAGCACCGAAAAATGGAGTCTCGGTACTCTGTGTACTTGCCTCACTGGCGCCTGATTTTGTTTTGCATTTAATTTCCTCAAAACTTATGTTCTGTAGGAACTTTAGGTATATTACATAGACCTTATTTTTTTCTCTCTTGTACTTTTGCAAATGTTTGTTTTATACATTTGTTGCGTGTCTGTAAGATTGTAAAAAGTAATTTTTCAATCTAGGTTTTAGGGGTAAATAGCAAACTGTTCAAGTAATCATCTCTAATAGACTGCATTTCACTAGAATCAAAGGCAACCGTTTGGTTGGTTAAAAGTCTTCTAATACTTCGATTTTTTAAATATCTGCATCCGGTTCTTGTATTTTTTTTTCGATTAGATGCCAAACGATTAATCTAGTTTATAACTGCCTTTATAGATGTAATGCCAGAAGAAACTTTGTTGTGACTGTGAATGTGTAGCTAAGTTTGAGTTTAGTTTGGAGAGAGATGAGGTGTTCTTGTCTTTGGCACCTTACTGATTTAAAATAACTCATTTTGTCTATTTCAATGTAATTTGAGGAAGGCCCGTTTTGCAATAAATGCATTTTTTAATCAATATGGCGTAACAAAAAATCTGAATAATAAGTACCGCATCCAAAAAGAAATACAAAAAACTTATGGTCATGCAGCCGTCGTGCAAAGCTTTGCACGATTATGGGTTTTGGTTTGGAGGTGACTTTCATTGAGTAAAATAAAAAGAGATGGTCTTTTTCCAAGAACATCTTTACTTATTCTTTTCTATTCTAGAAGGCCTCCAGTCGAGGTTTCTTCCCAAACATCAGTCCCTATGGTACTCAAGCTTTGAATTTACTTTGAATTGCTGAGTCGACTGCCTAAAGTACAAACCCTATTCTCAATTTGCCAATGCGGCGTGAAATTAGACTTTAACTTTTACCTACCTTTACCTCTTTGAGCTAGCACTGCAGCCAAGATAAACCGGCAGGCTCTCAAGGTCTTTATCGGATATTTTAAATTAGATAAATATACATCTAGTTCTTTTTTTTCTTTCGCTGGGCTGAACTTTAGAATAGTAAAAGCTAGTGCCAGAAGAAGGCGTGTCTAGTAAACTTTTTTAAACATTCTATGACTACCAAGCCCTAACCATTATACGTCTACTAAGTTCTTAACCATTATACTTCTACTGAGTTCTTAAACATTATATTATGTCTACTAAGTTCTTAACAACCAAAGCCCAAATGCACGAAGAAGGCTAATTCTTGGTAACGCCTGTAAATAAACTAGAAACAACGGATTAGACGCCCAGCTGACCAGTCGCGTGTACACTTTCCATTGCAATTAAAATGCAGTGGGTGGCTAAGTACTCAGTTCTCTCTTAGGTCAAAATTTAAGTCAAGTGGAATTAATGTTCTTTCTTGTCTTAAGGGAAAGCTCCATTCTCTGTAAGGCAACCACAGAAATCTAAAAATAGGCTAGAACAGGAGCTGTGCTGCGAAGCATGTGAGGCAATGAAGATGTAACATGTCAGCGTAGTGTTGGCACCTCTGTTCTGCGGCTGGCACCGCGCAACTCTAACCGACCGACTTAGGTGACGGGAAGTTATATTGAAAGCGCGCAGTAGCTGTGTTGTTGGCCTATGGTGAAGCATCGAGCCAGTCAAGATAAAATGCGTCAATTTTATGTTCTTAAATTCTAACAGTTCTATTATATTCAAGAGTTACATTCCTACATGCCCAGTTTTAGTTTTGACTTAGAAAATGTAATAAAAACTGATAAGTCCTTTGAATTTTTAGATTAGGTCCAAAAAAAAAAAAACAACT
>BMAT01000870.1:255633-266688 GCA_019649035.1 Elysia marginata | reverse complement strand
AGAGAGAGAGAGAGAGAGAGAGAGAGAGAGAGAGAGAGGCGTTAAGTCTTTAAAAACAACTCTTGTAGGAATTCTTTAACCTTCCCTTACCTCAAAAATTAAAAAAAAATATGTATATTGAAACGAAGAGCCCTTCGTGGAGATCGAAAGCTGGAAACTCTGCGAATTGGCTGAAAGATACATAGATAGGCAATCAGGCATTTAAATAAAAAGAGACTCAAGCAAGAAGATAGAAAACCACAGAAAACGTAAAGAGATAGAGTTCGAAGTGAATATTTTTTTTAAATGTTTAAAAAAAAATAAAAGGAAATCAAGCGTTATTAAGAAGTGGGACAGGTTGAACAACAAAAAAAAAAGTATTTTCCTCTTATAGCATCGAGCATAGAAATCGGGCCATCGGTTTTATAAAACCCTGCAGTGTAGGGACGTCTCAGGTTTCCTGCGGTCAATATAAAGTGGTAACTTGACATTTCGAAATTTATCGATTAAAAGAAGTTTTTTTTATTGTTTAAAGCATTAGGGAAATGATCGCGCCAGTCTCTGTAGAGCGCAATGGCTCTTGCTGTGTAATTTGAGACTGTTTATACACAATCATTACTGCGAGACAAAAAGATGCAAAGACAAACAAGGTGGCTCTTAATAAATGTTAGTGCGCTCTTGACTTCCGTCATCACGACTACATTTAGCCAGGAAGAGGCGGGTTTAGCCATATATAGAATTGTTCATTATTCTTATAATTGAAAATAAACAAGTTTGGAGCGAGAAGATGAAGACAAGTGCATAGCCGCAGGAATTTACAACAGAATTTATGGTAGTTTGAAAACTGAAATAGATTGTGCGAACTTGGATTATTTTTTAAACACTTTTAAACGATTTTTAAATACGTTTTTTCCACGCATGTAGGACCTTTTATAAGTAGAGGCGGTGTTTACAAAATAAACAAACACGCATAGACACAAATATGTGACACTGGGGTTAATGAAGAACGACTGGTTTAAACTATTTTAGTTGAGCGGAAAAGGAAACATGTTGGAATGTTTTGTTTTCTTCAATGTTCTTAGCACTAAAATATTAAGCAAGGACTGGTACTTCGCCTTATTTGTTCTCTCTTTCTCAACTCTCCCTTTTTTTCCCTGTTCGAACTCACTCTTCTCTCTTTATTTCTCTCTCTCTCTCCGTGTTAATCTATCTCTATCTCTCTTGCTCTCTTGACCATTGATTATGTATCTTAAAATAATCTCTATGTTAAAAGAAAAAAAAGCACGTGAGAGAAACGAAAGGTAAAACCATGACCTAAGATCGGCCTCTGACTTTCTGTCGCTAAATCTACATTTAAACCTCTACAACGTTACTCATAGGCAAGCCCAGCTAGGATTAAAGCCTATAACCTTTTTTAACACCGGCATCGTCTCAAACAAAGCTCTTGGCTTTCGTGGTTTTCCTGTACTTCATTGTTTTGTTTCGATGAATCATTCAAACAAAATTATTTTTTACTAACTATGTCTTCAGCTGAAGAAAAACAAACTAGCCATTTTTATTACAAAACCACCAAATGTTAGGTTTTTTCTATTTACCAGCTCTTTAGTGGCTGTACTAGACCTTTGTCAGAAGAGCAAAGGAACGCAAATTGCCTAAAAAACGCGGTACCGATATGAAGTCAAAAGGAAAGTTTGCTATCTTTGTTCACAAAAACTAAGGGCAGGATTCTGTATCTAAAAACAGAAAATAGTACCAAAGCCAAACATCTTATATTATGTATTAGTTTATAGTTACTGTAAATGCAACCATTTGCCTTAATGTTGTTGTAGTTGTCCCCCACTCTTTTATGTTTACGGTCAGGTAATATCATATGTACATTGTACCGGAGGGTATTTATTTATTATTACGAACGCCATTTTCTACTAAAGTGCTAGAGAGTTTGATAGTATAGTGAAAGCTCATCTAGAATCTATTGAAATCAGGTTCCATTCTTTGGTTAAAAGATGCAGATCTATTTCTAGAAGGTTTACGTATTGCAGTTTTAGTACCGTACTCGATTTACTGCTTTTCAATATCTAGAATACCTTATCCAAAACATTTTTTTTATCTTTAAAAGGGCAAGTCACTACTAATAGACCTCTGTGTTTCCTTCATGCATCTGTTTTGTAAGTAATTTAAAATCTTCTGACCTATCTGACACTCTCTAACACTGAATACATGGAGGGGAGAAAACCATATCATTACACTAGTTGCGACCTTACAACCAAGTTGTAAACAAAGAAACTTAATCTATGTTTATTAGGATGAGCTGTTCTGTGTGATGAAATTCCAAGTAAGGTAATTTTGGTTGTTTCATTTTTGTAATTTCACCTTTACATCAGTCGCTATTCGCTGCTCTCCAGCCTGTTTTGATTTATTATCAGGAGAACGTGATTAAGTTTCAAGAAAATCATTATCTCTCGGCTGATTTCAGCTACATTAGGAAGCTGTTTGTGAGTTCAGTTGCGTTGCTTCAAAGAATTATGACGAAATCTACTCTGCCTCTAGCTTTTGTGGGCCTATATTCACACCTTTGTTCTAAAATAAGATTTGTCACGTTGCATTTCTGCTTTGTTTTGAGTTATATTTCTGATAGTTTTGTTTTGCCGTTGTTTTTGTGTTCCATTGATTAGTGTCAGGTTGTTTGTTCCTCAGTTTGAAAACTTTAAACCTATCTATCTATCTATCTATCTATCTATCTATCTATCTATCTATTTTTTCTTTCATTATATCTTTATATATATCTTTTTACCTACCTGTCTGTTTGTATGTATGTGTTGTGATCTGTTTGTCTGTCTATCTATCTATCTATCTATCTATCTATCTATCTATCTATCTATCTATCTATCTATCTATTTTTTCTTTCTTTATATCTTTATATCTATCTTCCTACCTATCTGTCTGTTTGTATGTATGTGTTTAATCTGTTTGTCTGTCTGTCTGTCTGTCTATCTATCCATCTATCTAAATATCTATCTTTCTAATTGCCATGGTTACCTTATCTAATGGACCCTGCCATGGTTTCTAAGTGTCAGGCTGTTACCTGATTCAGATGGCTGCTTAGGCTTTGATTCGGTTCATCATCAGGAACTTTCTTTAATGCACACAATGTGGAAAGATTTCATTTGGCACGTTTAAGGAAACATGTGTTTTTTTTTTAAATATAGCGAATTTCTCTTCAAAAGCAAGGCCCAAAGATTTAGCTATTATGACAATTACTATTGCACTCTAGTAATTGTACTATTTTAGCCAAAAACCTACAATATCTATTTATTATCTATCTATCTATCTATCTATCTATCTATCTATCTATCTATCTATCTACCTATATATCTATCTATATGTCTGTCTGTCTGTCTATTTATCTATCTATCTATTAATTTGTTTATGTGTAAAATCTAGATTTAACTTACATTATGTTGTTACACTGCTGTTTAAGGACTCGAGTCGTTTGAAGAGTGTCCTCAACGGGGCACGAAACAACAGTGTAACGACTAAATGTAAGTTAATTCTAGATTTTACTCATATTCAAGCTCCATTATCGAAAGAAATGTTGAGCACTTACTTCTATTGTACAAATACTAGATTTTTACATAAGTATCTAGTTATTTATCTGTTAAACCATCTAGCGATTTATTTTACTTTCCAAGGAAGCGCATGTGTGTCTGTGTGCCCATTGGCGCTTTTTAATTTCTAGGGAATGCGTATACTTCATCCAGCTCTCAAGATGCATCCTGTTGGTGTCAGCACGTCGTGCCATTTGACATTATTTTGTGTTCTCGCCGCCGTTTTAGTATTAAGTAATTGTAAATTACACCGTTAACCTCCCTATAGCCCAGTCGTTGCTTGAATCTATTGCTAGAAATAAATCAGAAAGAAACCCACTTTGCAAATCACTTGCGGATCTAATCCTAAAATGCGCTTATTACTAAATTATAGTCACTCTTGTTCCGATTCATCGGCTCTTATTTTTCTATTTTTAACATTTTTCCCGTTTTCCATCGTATCTTCTCACTTCAACAAGGATGTCATCACGGATGAAATGAGTCTTGGCTAACAGTGTAAAGTTATTTACTTTCAGGATGTTTAGCTTAAGTCATTGTGATATGCAACCTCAGAACTTTTCGTTAACAGTAGTTCAATAGGCTACAATTCTACAATGCTTAAACGAGCTGCTGTTCCGGACAACGACTCTGAGTTTTGCTTAATCGCGACAGAACCATTGCTATCACCAACTTTTTGAACAAACAGTATATAAATTCTCTTTTCCTTGTTGTGCGACAGTGATTCGACTTTAAAACATTATTTTCATAATATTATTATTAAGTTCATAAACATCGAGTTCCACCAGGAGTGATAAAAGCGTCGAATTAAAACATCTTTGATAAACTACAGTAAGTGAGCGCGCCAATCTGTGTGGATATAATGAAACAGACCAGTTGTTTTGTTGCTTCACCTGCTAACGACAGGTCTTATCATAAATATTGGAAAATTTTGCTTCAGAATAGCAACTCTTATAATAAAATATTTAAAACAGAGCTAGCCAACTCATCAGTTTGTTTTTCCTTGAAATAAATTGAAGTTCTGCAGAATATGTGGGCTAGTCGATCGGGGGCGAGTTATGATTAACAGTTTGAAACACGAGGTTTCTTGCAAAGAATGCTGGTGTTACTATGGAGATATTCGTCGTTCTATATTGCGAATATTGTCTCTGCGCTCGTTAAGTTTACGGTCACGAATTTTAGTCTCCCGTTCTTTTTTTATTTTGGCATTGACGTCCTACATTTTATTAATTCATGTCATTAAAAAATGAACGGCTCCCATTGATGATTGCGTATTTGCGTGATTCACATACTTCTCTAAAAGTTGGGTAGCTAAAAGGACGATTTTTATAAAAGAAAAAAAAAACTGGCAGTCCTAGGTTAATCATTCTTTTCATTGCCACTTGGCATAGTGCAAACTGGTCTAATTACCTAATCTGGCATGGTCTAGCTACATAAAGATTTAGATTTCGTTCAAACACCATCTTTTTGTGTGCATAGCCTTTAACCTTGAGTTGTCCATTTCTATACTGAGTTTTCCTTCCTGTCTCAAAGGTTGACATCATAGTATAGTTATTACTGACATGCATCCCGCCGTCTGTGCAAACTCAAACTTCTACATGTGTAATTTGTTCAATGTTCGTGCCCTAAGCCATCTCAAAGCTAACTTGGGTGGTTCAAGCCCTTTCTTGCGATTCTCACTGCATCCAATATAGAATTTTTGGGCCAAAATGTTGAAAAAAAATTTGTTTATACAAATAAAGACAAAGGACAGGGCAGAGGAGAGCTGCCAGAGGGAGGGGGCGGGGGCAGACTCAGGCATCAACGGCTTGAAGTGGAGTGAAGGAAATCACGAAAGCTTAAACACTCATATTCTGTCTTTCAACTGCATTAAAATTCTTCTCTTAACGTTGTCGTCATTTTAAATTCTCATTGAGAAGTCAATGTTAGCAGAGTTATAAGAAATGTGTGTCGCATAGTGACTGTTTTTGTCCTTCGTGTTTTGACTCGTCAATGATGTGCGCGCATTCTAGTGATTTTTTCGCTCTGTTTGTATGTTTTTTCACTACTTGTTTGTACCGTATTGGTTTTTATAAAGATCGCAACCTGTTTGTAATGACACGACAAACGCAATACTCATCATTCTAGTCATCTTGTCATGCTACTTATGTCTTCTGATTCATTAGGACTTTAAGAGAGGTTGAGAGGTTTATTTTTAGGTTAGGATTTAAGCTGCTCTAAAGGCTTAACACGTTAGGCCAATGCCTACACATTCATTTTGGTTCTCCATAAAGGAGAGGTGTTTGTAGATCCTTAAGTGTTTCAGTGTACATATTTCAAATGCGGGCATAATCTAAAGCCACAATTGTGCCTGTTTAATGCCACGCGACACACTTCAACATTTCAAAATTTTAGGCGAGTATAAGTATGTTGGTACGTACACTTCGTACGCATTTATCAACACCGATAGTAAGTCGGTCAGTGAGGTTGGTTTATGAAAGAACACATTATAAAACAAACCTTCACGAATAACAGGAAAGTTTCAATATTTCTTTTTTTTTTTTTAGTTTTTTTTTTCAAATTCTGTCTTGCAATATGTGTTTCTGATATGCCAATGTCATTAACTATATTGAGTATTCTTCTCTGGCAATAGTTCTATCAAATCACAATGCTCGCAGGTTGAAAAATGTGAACCAAAACAAAAAAGAAAAATGTTCTTACGCATATTCGGCACTGATATGAAACAGCTGTGAGGTTGTTCTACCTTTTACCTTCAGGACGAGCAGATTGATTGCCTAACCGCTGTTCTTTAACAACACATCCGCCTGTTGATTGCCATCTTTAAACAAACAAGGATGTTTATTTCATATTGCTATACGGTCTGCACGTAGAACCTTAGTTGTAACTCTGTGTTTTTTACCTGAACGTATATAAGCTGCTGTATCTAAAAACAATAGTGTAATATCGCATTTAGGGTAGCTTTTGGGGGCACGGCAGCAGGTCTAGATTGATAAATTTTCCGTAAATTTTACTTCCGTATTGTTGTTTTTTGTTTTTAAAATCCGCGAGCATTTTTACAAGGGCAATTGTATCCGAACATTTTATTGCCTGCTGTATAGCATTGCACAGTTTTGTATTTGTTTTTTTCCCAACAACATATCTGTCTGTTGATTAAGGATGTTTATTTCATGTATAGGTAGAAAACACGGATGGCTTCAGTTCTTAACACGAAGTCGACTTAAACGTGGGTTCGTTGTATCAGCTGTTGTAAAACCACTAAAACAGTTTAACTATCGCCTTGAGCATGTTCATAGTCAATAAAATCAACATATAATTTACTCAAGAATGAATAAGTCTCCCCATGAATTTTGTTAATCCTTATTTTGAAGCATTAATTCGTCTCAGTTATTATATTGGAAGTTTATTTAAACCCTAACCTCGAAACCCTTGTTAGTCAGTATCCTTTTTAGGCTACTTGAACTCCGCTACTTATTTTTGTTCTTGAAACATTGATGAAGTCCGCGGTGATGTCATATCAGTAAACATAACAAAAAGAACACAAATAATTTTCTCTGCGGTTATCGAGGGGGAGAAGGATAGAAAGACAGAGACAGGATAGTGTAAGACTTTTAAACAAAAATTATTTCTTGCATCATTCCTAAAGGATACCTAAATGTAAAACCATTCGATTTTCTCCAATAACCTGGCTTAAAATAGGATGCAGGTACGTCGCACATATTTAGCATTATTGTATTGATAGAACAGCGTGACCGCTTTTTGTTCACAGCCCACTCTCGTATTGTTCGCTGGCCGAGTTTTTGCTTTTCTTTGGTTGACGCGTTGCTCTAGTCGGTTACATGAAACAAATCGTCATCGTCAGTCAGCCAGCCATGTCACACGCCGCGGCAGTGCCACCAGCTTCGTAGATCCCAGCTATGTCTATATTTAGATCAAAACCACGTCAATTCGTCATCACCTCCGCATTGCCCATTCATAAGATATCGCGCTTTGAGCCCAGCCTTATTACTGCAGTGCCAACCTAGTTGGAAAGCACACACAAACGCGGACAGCTTCATTTCTTTACTACCTTAATGTAAGCATGGCTTTCATAGTTTAATTGTGAAGGATATCAGTTCACAGATTTTCAGTGTTCGTCGTTACAAAGTCAGTTTACCTACCAAATTGAATTCTTGTCTGGTGTTAGCAACTTTTATAGCTCAAGGGATTTGACAGAGATTATCGGATTCGCTAATTACCTGCCTTCATTGTTCTCAGGAAAATACAGGTGCATTATAAGTCGTACGTGTAGCGATGTGCACAATTTTCAAGTGGAACTTCGCACCTAGTTAAACTGTTCATGACGGATAAAATAACGATCACAACGGTGTACCATAACACAAGTTACGCGTTTCTCTTTAGATATAAAACCTCGCCAATGCCTCGTACAAAAGAGCCGTATACAGTAGCAGTGCTTTGATAACACTCGGGCACATTATTGCATTCTATGGCGACTTGTACACGTACCGGCTAGTGACAAAGTGCGACAGTTTTCCATTCAACTTTTCAAGCCACAGCAAACTGGTTTCATGTACCGGTAGTGTGGTTTCAGTGAAATAAAATCGTACCTAGTACTTTTATTAAATCTGCTTATAATTTAAAATTATTTCAACGTGGTTTTTTTTCTACCTGGAGGCAAAAGTTTAACAAGAGTTTCGGGGCAGTACCTGCTTTATCACACATTAACCTTGAACATTACATGGGTCTGAAATCGGTCTTTTTCGTGCTTGATAGTGACGTGAACAAGGCGTATTCCATGCACGATATGGCCTTTATATCTGATAACGGTAGATTTAGTTCTTGTTTTATCACTCAATTTTAATCCAGCCCTCAAGCGTGGCTTTAGTAAATCTCAGTCTACTGTAGGTGAAACAACCAGTTTCCAAATCTACATGCATTAACTCTTAATAGGGTTATTACCCTGAAATTAGTCTTCGGTCTCGTGCTTATGACCACTTAATCTGGATAGAACTGGCTAGATAACGGATGGGAATTCTTTTGTATAGCCGTGCGGCTTTCCCTATTTTAAATATGGAATACTTTTTATTGGTATCGTTCCCACAGCTAAAGGAAATTCTTAAATGATATGCCACACTAAAATAATGTATAATTTTCCTATTTCATGTACCTTGGCCTAACTCGACACTGTCCTTGTTTTCAAAAGCATTTAAAAATATAGATTACAGTGAATGTAGTCAGCTATCCGCCTTACTTAAAATATTTTGATCAGATGCGACAACGTTGTTTATTTTGTGTTCAGGTTGACGAGAGTCTTGCCTGCAGATGAAACCAATCTCCAATCGTAGAAAAAATAAAGAAACAGCTAAACTCAAAGTTAAATTTGTTTTCAATAATATAAAGTGTTTTATTTGTTGGAATACAAGGACAGCTTTCCTTTCCATTTGTGTTGAGTTCAACCAGCTGAAAGAGTCGTGTGATTTGTGAACCGTAATTTAGTGAAAATTAGATCACCAAAAGCTCAGGTACGTCAATTCCTCTCTTTCGTCAGAGGACGACTTTTTCTTCTTATCGCTGCTTGTAGAAGCGCACGTAGTCCCTTGGGAATTGAGCATATTTTTGTTTTATACCGGTTGTAATTTTTTTAGAAATGGATCCAAAATAGACATCTGCCAAATTTTAAGAACTTTGAATTTCGAAATTCTAGAGACGACGATAAGAAAAAAAAGATAAGGCGAATTTGTAGAAACGTCATACTGTCTTACCCAGTGCTCTAATGTATGTGTTAACATAATGATTGGTGTTTCTAGATTGAAAGTTACTAATACCAAGAAAACAATGCGGTGCCGGGAACATTGATAGGACGTTAATGTTTCAGTGACGGTCCGTCTGTGGCAGGTTGTAAGCTTCAGCTGTGTAGAATGCGTTCTAGAGGATTCAAAACAGCTGATGTGATTCCAAAACTAATAGTCAGGATGTTTGTCTACAACCACAGTGTACCTTGTGCAATATAGCGGAGTTCTCGACCACATACTCAAAAGTTAACGAGCTACTTTTGCTTTTCAGTATCAGATATCAAGACTTAGTGATACTCATTCCAATATCCAAGTGACCCTTCGCATACATAAAGAACTGAACTGAAAAAAGGAATTTTTTTTTCACTTTTAGAACTTTTACGTTTTTACGAAGTTTGACAAAATTTAAAGCGTTACCAGTACCTTTTGTGGTTTCAACAAATACTAAACTACTGCAACAGGCGTGCAGTAGAATCTCTAAAGGTGTTTTCCAAGGAGAAATATAGCACATTTCTGAATTGTGTATAGAAAGATCTATCTAGATCTTGACTGCCGAGAGTCTAAATGTACAGACCTAGCAATTTGCCGGGCCTGGAGCGACTGTGGGAAGCTTTGCTAGAAGTCATGGCGTGTATTGGATGCAAAGACTGTCTAAGTTTGAAGAAGTTACTGCCTAGTCTGCCAAGAATACACGCGGCCCCCAATAAGAGTGAAGAGCCGATGACTTACTCAAAGGTGTGTTGGATATTAAGCTATTCCAATCCCTTAAGCATACTTGAATAGAAAATTGTTATATTTATTTTGATTGAGCCTATATGGGCTGGTTGATTGTTCTAATGATTGATCGATTAAAGTGATTTTGAAATAGATGGCTGAGGTCGCGGTTTTAAATGTAATAGCAACATGGTCATGATGTTTAAAGTTGGCGAGGCTGTTTTTAAATTCAGGGAATAGAATAAAAAAAGCATCAGAATGTGTAAAGAAAGACCAAAGGTGAGATAGATAGAGACAGGGAGAGAGAGGTGGAAGAAAGAGAGAGAGAGAGAGAGAGAGAGAGAGAGAGACGGAGAGAGAGGTGGAAGAAAAAGAGAGAGACAGAGAGAGAGAGGCTGCCTGACAAAATAACACGTCTACGGTTGACCCCTGTCCTTGAATCTTTCAGGAAGACTAATGTAATTCTGTTTACAACTTACCCTAGGAGATCCCTTGAAAAGTCCCGTTGATAACCGACTTACTAGTTATATTATAGAGTAACGGAGCCCCTTGCATAACGGATCTTGTACTGCTAGCCTATTTTCTGGAGTTCACGCACCCATCATTTAAAAACTTGGTCGATCCTTTTGTTTTTATTTGTTCACCTGTTTATACTGTTACAATTTAAAGCTATTTGTTTTGTTTTTGTGAACGTATAGATCTATATGTGGCCTTGTGAATGTTAGCAAAATACACCAGTGTTGCGTATATATCATATTTTTTCAGCAAAATATAAGTTCTTTTCTGTCCTTGATACGTTTTAGTCCAATAGGAATACGTTGACTATTGATGATTGTTCTTTATTTATAAATTGGACTACTTTTTTGTCGACAGATGCGTATGAGTGAACCTAGTAGATCTAATCTCTACTGTTGCACCCACATACTCTCACTGTGACTGTTTGTCTATCCCCTTTCCCCCTCCTCCTCTCC
>BMAT01000870.1:240744-251212 GCA_019649035.1 Elysia marginata | reverse complement strand
GGGGGGGAGACATCGATTGTAATCAGAATTGGTTCTGGGACAAACTTTTTCATCTGACCTTAGCCATTTTGCGCAGATGCAAAACATTTTATTACGAGTAAGTTCCAAGTTTTATTCACAGAGGCCGAGCTAGGGTTAATGATGAATTTGTTCGCAGTCACGATATGAAAGATCGACTAACATTTAATACTAAAATAGTGTTGTAAAGTATAGGTTGCTATTAGATTGTTTCATGAATTCGAAATCGTACTGTATGAACTATAACGCTACATTTGTGTATTTTTAAATTGACATTGAATCAGAATTCGATAGCGTGAAAGCGATTAAACTAATTTAATGTTAAATGTGAAAGTCTTTATAGGTATCTAGGGGTACGTGACGAAGGTACCGTAATAACGTATCCAATGTCAAGTCTCAGTTGAGGGATAGTTCACACACAACAGTAAAAAAACCCTTTCTGTTGCAGTATTAAGACATTAATCAGTACCGAAAGGAAATTAATTTTGTGCGTTTTCAAAGATAAGGGCTTTTTCGTTTTAACAGTTTTTAAGGGGGAAGGAGGATAGAAGTTTGTGTGTGTGTTGGTAACGGTTAGAAAAGAGAGAGAGAGAGACACAGAGAGAGAGACAGAGAGAGAGAGAGAGAGAGATATTATTTTTTAAAATTAGAAATCTATGGCATCTGCATTGAGCTTTTTTAGGTGCATTGAAAATAGCAGTCCAGTTTTTAATTTTTATAAACTTGTCTAGTCGAGTACAAAAATACATCACTTTGACGTAGACTCAACAGTTTTCATAACTTTAATTGGGAGCACAAGTGTCGTCACAATGGTGTGAATGTGAAGCTACTATGTATTGCTGACAAAAGCTGTCGGTGGAGTTAGATTAAAATGAAAAATCATCGACTCAGTCGTCACTGCTTGCGTAGGTTGGCTCTTTCCTAATAAGAAATAATACATGTATTTGTAGTCTGTCATCAACCCTGGCGCGGGTGGGATATAGAATGTGAAAGTGTGAATATAATTACTGAGTGAGGAAAACAATTAATATCAAGAGAGATGAAAGAAAACAAGCATCCATGTTCATTTTGTCTCTCCTGTCTGGCCATTCACTTTTTCTTCTCTCACTCTCTCTATCTCTGCCGTCTGTCTGTCTGTCTGTCTTTGTCTCTCGCTCCTCTCCTCTCCCGTTTTCTCCCGCCCCTCAATATTTCGCCATCTCCCTTTATCTTCCGCTGATTTTCTGTCTTGACTCTAAATTCTTTATTCATTCTCTTATTTTGGATGCCTCCTAAGTTGTTAAACCCCTTTAGTTCTTAGTAGTAGTTAAGTAGTAGTAGCAGTAGCACTAACAACAGCAGCAGCATCAGTGTGATAATAGCAATGGCAGCAGCAGAACTTTTCACACCATCCTGACGTGTCTGTTTGCCCCTCCTCAGGACATGTACCAGAAGATGGTGGAGGTGGATAGCAATGCACCCACTCAGGCGGAGCACGAACAGCGCGCAGTGACCAAACCTCGGTACATGCAGTGGCGCGACCAGATGAGCTCCTCTACAGAACTTGGCTTCAGGGTTGAGGGAATCAAGGTTAGAATTATTGTCATCGATAGTTATGTGTTTCAAATCAATGCCTGTTAAGTCTCTTGTTTAGTAGGTGAGACTGATACGGCGAGTGCACTAAACCAGTACAAGCTACCACATAACTTTATTATAAAAATTCACACTAGCAAAGACCTTACCTAATGCGTTTCGAATTTCGTTGCATTTGTTGCACTAAATTTAATACATTATGTATTCCAGTTAACTTCGCGCTCATGAAGTCGGGAGAAAAACGTGTTGTTTTAACTAGAACTTTACCTTGTATGTATTTTCCTTGAGTGTCTGATCATTGCGAATTGTGGTAATTTTTTCATGAAAACCTGTAGTCGATTTGTAAGAATTTTAATGCCTTTTGTGCCGTTTAGGTCTTGCAGCTTAAGTGAAATCATAAAAATATTTGCTATAAACTAAAATCCTGCAATTAAAAAAAATATATATAATGTACAGAACAAGTATAATAATCCCCAAAGATTATACTTCATGTGCTCTTCTTAGTCGTATTTTAGGTTTCAACCTCAAACCACAAGCTCTTTTTGGACCTTAATTTTTCTCTTTAGGCTTGCAGTAATTTTGCTTTTTTGCGTTCAATGGAGGTTTCCAAATTTATCCACATGTATATAAATTTCCTATTTACACAGAAAACAGATGGCAGCTCCACCAAAGACTTTAAGAAGACAAAATCTAGAGGAAATATCGTCGATATAATCCTGTCATTTGTGGCCAATAATGAAACAATCGCAGTAAGTTGTGGTTCTATATTGTGTTCAGTTGAGGGGTTTGGCAATTTTCATAAAGCCGAGAACTAAACTAAAATAATAACTAAAAGATTTATTTTATCTCATACATGTATATCTTTCTGTTTGGTTCGCATACATTGCATTGGCTGCCACGCCCCTGACATAACCAGAAACAACGAAATTTGTCTAAGTGAGGCACTACATGTACTTCTTAACTTAAGCTCGTAGCTAACAGTTTAGGGAATGGAGTTATTAAAACAAAACTTTGCTCTGGAACTTTTCTCTTTTAACCTCCACAAATCTTTTTTCATCAGCTTTTTCCCCAATTTTCCTTACTGTTTTATCAAAGGCTTTATATAAGTATACATCATCTGTTTTATCTTTTTTTTCCTGAACAGACGAAATACGTTAAAAAGTTGAAAGAAATAATGGCCGTCCAAGAGTCATCAGATTTTTTTCGAACGCATGAGGTAAGTTGACTTGTACTGGTCTTTAAGTCGATAAAATTACAATGTACACGTCTCTCTAATAAGAATGTAAGTGTAGCCTACACTACTAATTGGCTGTATAGTTCTGTTAGTCCGTCTCTTTCGCTCGCTAAATTTCAGGCTAATATTATCAGCTTTGAACGTTTTTTATCATCCATATTAGGCAAAAGCTTTCAGGTGTATCGTTGACTTATAAAAAAAACTAAGTGTCGTATACACATTCACTTCAAACACTCACTTTTAGCATTGCGCTCAGCCAATAGAAGAAAGATTGTGCATAGGGCCTGAGGCATGTGAATGTTCTTATACTAGAGACATACATGCCTTTTCTGAAATTGATCAGCGATTAATCTTATTCCAGGTATCCCCTTAAGTAGAAACTTTGACGAGTGAAACTCACCCAGTAATCATCAGCCTAGAATAACACGCCCTTGCGGCACACGCTCAAATAGTTGATGAATTAATTCGTGTACTTTAAATCGAAGCGTATCATATTTAATCCTAACAGTACGTTCTTCGTCTCTTGTCACTTTGTGATCTGTTTGCTAATTCTTTGTGTCACCAGGTTGTGGGCAGCTCGCTATTGTTTGTACACGACGCAGAAGAGAACGTCGGCGTGTGGATGATAGACTTTGGGAAAACCGAGCCACTTTCAGACGACAAGACTCTCGACCACCGCAGCGAATGGCAAGAAGGGAACAGAGAGGACGGTTACCTATTCGGCCTCGACAATTTGATCTCCATATTTGAAGAGGTTCACACCAGCCTATGTTCAAGTTCGGTCTAGACTAGCAGGACAGTTATGGAATGGTTCGGTTGTGTGGGTGGTCGAAATGTGTGATCGGTGTTAATTGAGAGGGGCGAAGCAGTTACAGGGAAAACAAACAACATTGAATGTAAATGGATGGATTTTGTTGGAAAGCTGAATGGCACTATGGATGGGGAGAGAGAGAGAGAGAGAGAGAGAGAGAGAGAAAGAGAGAGAGAGAGAAAGAGAGAGCGAGAGACAGAGAGAGAGAGAGAGAGAGAGAGAGAGGAGAGAGAGAGCAGAGACCACTCGCTAAAAATATGAAATTTTTTGTGACGATAAAAGGAGAGTGTAGAACGACAGCCAATTTGCTCTTGGTGTTTGAAATATGCTCTGCATTTCGCATTACTGTACGTTGTTCGTCTATGCATCCTCTTAGTAAGAAAGTAAATTGGCCTGAAAGAAAAGAAATGAGGAGGACTTGGTTAAGGGCAGGGGTATCAGATATTAGACAAAGTTCTTTGTATAGTCTTAAGACCCCTTGGATTACTTACTATGCCTATAATTAGACAGAGATTATTAATATTGGTAGGCATATGGTTTTTGTTGTATTTTTTAATAAAGAATCAGGTAAACCGCTCTATAACCTCACCTTTCAACAAACTTTTTTAAAATCAAAATAGATCGCCTTATAGATTTTGTAAAAGTGAATTCTATAAAAACTGGTCTGATTTTACAAGATATCTGGCATTCATTGTATGTTTACATTTACTGCTGTTGCCAGTTCTATAAATTGAAGCTGTGTGTTTTATGGCATACTTAAGTTGACAGAATGTCACAACAGGACTGTACAATGTGTGACGCAACAGTTACATGCAATTTTCTTCTTAACTACATCAAAGTATTGTAGTGACAAGGCATTTTTAGCATACTATGTATTCGGTTTGAAAATCCACGCCATTTAACATTTTAGCACTACATTTATTAGGAAGAATGTTTGAAAATGTTTATATAAATGACCAGCCTTATACACAGAAGTGTTCAACAAACAAGTAGACATATGCGTACATTTACATGTATTGGTCACGTTCTTTCATTGGGGTTATCTCCAAAAGTTTCTGTGGGTTTCATTTAAATTGTGATAGTTTACTCCTACATAAATTTTTGTCGTAATACAGAAGTTTTGCAAATAGTGAAATGAAAAGTTTGTTGCATCTTTTAGGAATTTTGATACACTTCAATGGAGAAATTAATATATGCACTAAGATCACATCTATGTTGTATCATTCAGTACGGTTTTATGTGGGGGGAAATTGTTTTTGGTGTCGATTTAAATTCTAAAAGTTAAATATGTTTTGAGGTGTCAAAAAGTTTTAGGTAGGGGATATGAAAAAAAATGAAGCCATCTTATATTTGAAAGAAATAAAATCTTTTACGTAGTGTTCAATTCAATTAAGGATGCTGTATACTGCATCATGTATTTTTTTGTGGTGCGGCCCAACATTTAAGTTACCTACATTTCAAAATCTACAAGTGTCTGGAAAACAGGCTAAATCGGGCACAAGTCAGAATTGTTCAAATGAGTTCACATTTTGTACTGGCGATTTTGTTCAGAAGATAGGAAATCCTGTTCAGATGAACATCTCTTGGTCCGACTAGAAGGTTATTTAATCCAAAGTTGACTCTAAACAGTAATATTATGAAGGAAAAAATGAAAAGGTACCAAAAATCTGATTTATATCACCAGTAACGCAAAGAGTCTCTGTTATAAGATTTGAAAAGTTATGAAACCAGCTTTTCTGTAGCTTGAGATATTTCATAGATAAAAAAGCTAATAGAAGTTAATTTTATAAAGTACTATAAATCTAAAACCCTCTGAGTAGCTTGTGTCTGATTTAATGTGGTTGTGCCGATTCAACTAAGACAGTGATCCCTCACAGTGTTTACTTCAGCTAAATCACAGTTGTAAGTAAACCAGCCGATGGCTCATGTTACAAGACTTGCTTTTACTAACCAGGGCTCATTTAGCCAATCTTCCAGAACAAGACTGAACATTGTGGCCTGTAAATCTTGGAACACCATGGCGTAGAGTTCCCACAAAATGAGTCAAGTCGTGGAATTTTTATATTAATTAAGAGTTATGAATATTGTCTGTAAGTTCTGATAAACATTTAGGGCAGTGAAAAAAAAACTATTTATGTACCTTAAGTTTGACCTGACTGATATGCTTTTGGAGTATTGAAAGTCAGTGAAAACCAATCTCAAGAAAACCAATAAACTCGCATTATTTTAGAATGTTTGTGGAACATCCGATTTAAAGGGGTCACCAATCGGGCCTCTGGCTGAATTTATCAATATCATCATTTTCAGTAACCATTTTGTTTTTTTCAATTTCCTAATCAGCGCAACTCCACTCATTTTGTGAGGACTCTGTACTTATTTGTTTCATTAGTCAAAAACATACAAACTAAAACAAATTTTGAGAAAACAAATCAGTGCTTTTACTTGCATCTGATTCTGCTAGGCTGCGTCAGGTTGTATTTTTGTTAGTAAACAGTAATAACATGTAGGCCTACTTTTTTCAACAACATGCAAATAAACATTTGAGAGTTGTTTTACAGGTTTAGAATATATATGTAGTTATTGAACTGTGTTGTCTATAGGAGCTGTCATTTATGTCTTAACTGTTATCAAAATTGAAATTTTCTTTGTTCATTTAGTTTTTTGTTGTTGTTTTCTGGTTTACCAACTCTTAAAAAACTACATGTATGCTATTTCTTTGTTTTAAAGAACTATTACATGTAATGTGCTTTTCTTCAATTTTGTAAGTTTGCTCTCGTGGGCGTTTACAATGTGAAATCATACAAAGCTAGTATACTTTGAATTTTAATTAATTTGCTGTCATAGTTTAATTGGAGAAAGTGTATGCAAACTTGACGCTACTTTCATGAAGAAAATCTGTTTTACCACAATATAAATGAGAAGAAAGTGCACTCTTTTGTTTAGTTTTCTTATTATTTTGAAGAAGCTTGCAGTCGTTATTGCTGTTCCTTTTTTTCCTCCGATCAAAAAGAAAACCCCTTGACACTTGTCAAAGACTAGTAGAGGATGAGTGGGATTGCATTTGATTTTGACCATACAATTATTATATTAGGCTGCCATTTTAAACAATAAGGGAACTTAAGTCCTTCGGGAAATGAATACAAGCTCTGTGAAGCCGAGATTGTATTATATGATTTTGTTCAGATTTCCTGTTGCATGCATGTGTGCAATAGAGTGTGGAAGTTTGAAACTTAAATAACATGAACCCCAGGCTTTGGAAGGATTGAAGCCTAAATTATGAAATGCAGAATTTTCTCAGCCTTAGCAACTTTCATTTCGGCAGTTTGCCAGCTCCAAAAACTTTTGCGTGTCCACTTAGTCTACACCTAACAACTCTTTTTAAACCGTTGAATCCACTTTGGTATTTATAGGTGTATATTTGTAAGCACGATGAATGCAAATAATTTTGAGTTTATGTAAAGTTGCTTCATTTTATTTTAATGCCACAGTTCTTTTTCATTTTTGAATGTTTTTTTTATTTATATACTTTTTTCAAAACTTACACATTGGTTGTACTTGTACAAATCGTTTCATTGTAATCAATGAAGTTGTTTACTATCTACCATGTTTATATTAATAGATTGTAAACCAATACAGAATGTATCTCAAAAGAGGGTTCAATATTTTTGCTTATTTTTGTTGTGTAGATATTGCATCATAGTACATGTAAATGCAAAAAAGTTCTATACCTACTGGAAAAAATAAAATATTGATACTTATGTATAATTATGTTGTGTCAAGACCTTTTTTCTTGCTGTTGTTGTTAGTTTGTTGTTAATTTTTTTCATCTCATTTGGAGCAATTGTGTTAAAGTATTTCCGCTGATTGAGTTATAAAGTTGCGTGAATGTTAATACAAGACATTATCCCTTGGAAGCTCCCTGAAGGTCCTGACAGGTGGTCAATAATTGTTTTGATACATCTATCTTTATTACCGGCACGACCTGGGTTGTTGTATGCGGAAGAATTGGAATCAACAAAAGTAAAGTAAAGAGAGTTTTTTATGTAGCGCCTGATCCACTGAAGTGCTCTAAACGCTTTACATGGTTTCCCCGACAGGCCAATACCAACTAAATCCCTTTCTGAACTCACAGAGGAGCAGCTCATAAAGCGCATCACTCTAGCACACTGACAAAATCTTTTACTGCCTATAGCCGGGTACTCCTTTAACGCATGAGTGCGGCGAAGAAGTGTGTGTAAATAGCCTTTCTCAAGGACTAAACGTCGACCTGCCGAAAGCAGGACTCGAACTCCAGACCTCTCGGTCCGAAAGCCGACCGTCTACCACCAGACCACGACGCCACACAAGACCCATGTTCAACAAAATCTAGAAAAAAGCAATCAAATGCGTTATATTAGAACAAATTAAACATCCCATCCTCTAATCTTTTAGTTGAATTTGTCATTTGCAGCCATCTTTTCAACACTTTTACGATTGAGTATAATGAAAAGCACCATAGATACCCAAAAAAGGTTAAGGTTAAAATTTGAACCTTTGACAATGTAAATTTTCTCAATTTGTTCACCAGCGCAACTCTATTGATTTTGTTGTAACGCTTAGCGCCTACTCTATGTATACGTGTATTGCTTTGATTTTGTAGCAACGCGTGAAACATGGAATAAATGGTTGATTTTAGAAAATGTTTACACTCATCCTCCTTTTTCTTTTGGTATTAGCGCACTCTAATACCCAACTCAGACCGAGGTACAAGTATGTTTTTCTGATTAATTTTGCAACGCTGAAAATGAATTTGTGCATTTTAATCGTTGCATATCATTAGTTTCTTTATTTTTTTCTTAAGAATTTACATATGATTGTTCAAATAAGAGCTTTGCACTTTAATCTTCTCTTTAAAGGGGCGTTACTCTATATTCCATGTTTATTTCGTCCGAAAGTGAGTGGTACAATTTTACTTTTCTTTTCTTTTTCGTCTCATTCTTCTTCCTTTTTCCTTCTCCTCTTTTTAATCGCATTGCATATGATACAGTTGGACTAGCGCTACGTTAACAGGCACGTCATGCAGACGCGCACATATTACAAATCATACTAGATATAATTATGTATGCCTACTATACAGACACGGTCCGGAGTCTTCCTTACTGGAAACCCAGAATGTGAAACGGGCTAGTGACTTGACCCGGTAAGTCAGAGGTCATGCTAACCTGCCACCGGTGGGCTCTCACTCTCTCAGTGCATGAGGACTTCTTTCACGTTTAAAATTATTCGCTAGCTTCACAAAGATCTATTAATAGCAAGACTTATGTGGCTAGCTTCAATCTAACCTCTTGTCAAAAATAAAAATTAAATACATGTGTGCATTATACTATTTATGACTATGTGCGTTCAAACATGCAAAAGACGAAGAGGTAAATAAATATCTTGTATGTACAGTTGGAAAGGAGATCAATTTCTTTCAGCGTGATGCAGTAATGCAGTTTTCCTGTTATAAACGTCGTGAATGAACAAAAAAAAGTTTTGCCCTCTCATCCTTTGTTACTGTTTTCAACAATAATTGTTTGTTTTACGTCGAATGACGACTCTTTTTTGTTCTTTATTTTGGCGTGGTGTCTACTTTCGATTTTCTTTAACTAAGTTTGCTGTAACGTTAATGTAAATGTAAGCTATCCCTTCTCTTTGGGTGCGGTACTCCAGGCCTAGTGTGTCTTTTGAAAAACCAAGTGAATGGCGAGACTTGGTCGAATTTTCTTTATCTTGGTGTATGTAAAGGCATGTTGTTTTGTAGATTTAATTAGTGTTGATTTTGCAAAAGGAACTAAATGTGGTTGGTATAAGCTGTGTTTGTTGGAATAAAAGCTAGTGAAAGATGTTGTTTCTTTGCCATTTGATCAGGCTCTGTGATGAAAATGTTTGTATTATAACTTAACACGGATGAGCTTATGTCTGAGTTGTGGGCAATTATTATTATGACTGACCTGTCTTCATTCGGTCATCTTGAGGTGTAAATTTATACGATTATTTTGGCCTTCTTAGTTTTAAATAAAAAAAAAAGTTGATTTGTTGCTTAGTGTGTTGGTGATGGCTGTCTCTGAAGAAGTTGTTACGCTTGGGTCTTGGTCTTGCCTCTGTTGAGTAGGGTGGGGTAACGAGTGTGGTCTGAACCAGGCACCGACAAGGCTGTACCGGTGACTGCAAACAGTGCAGTTATCCACAGCAGAATTGGTAAAAGAGCACCATTTATCCTTGGCATTTCGAAACAGTCGTCTTATGTTTGCAAGCGAAGCTGCGCTGTTCCTTATTCTAACTCCTGTGATTCTCTCAAAACACTTCATACAGACGAATTTTGAATAACTGTTCATTTTCAGTCGCAATGTCTGTTCCAAAGATTAGAAAAATTTCGTATCTAACCCGCTCGCATTTGATGGTGCGATTATTGTTTTTCTTTTGTTTTCGTGTCGCAAAACGCAATTTCCCACAAATACGGCAAAGAGAATTTACACAGTTTTTGTGAGACTCAAAAGAGTGTTCCATTCTGAGTGACTTTGTAATCCTGTTGCAAATGAAAGAAAATATACATAAACAGGATGTACACATGTATGCTTATTACACGTTTCGCGAAAAAATTCACACATTTTCTTAAGGTTTTTTTTTTTACCCACGTAGCAAGAAAATTTTGAATAAATCGGTTTTAGCACTGGTACGAGGTCCGTTTCATAAATAAGTTTCCCTACTCTATAAAATCTAAACCGTGTAAGCTATGTGCATGAAATTTGGCACACTTAAGGATAAAACCTTTTGAAAATTCCTATTGAAATTTCGTGGCTCTATGTTGATCG
>BMAT01000870.1:215951-237208 GCA_019649035.1 Elysia marginata | reverse complement strand
AGTTGAATGTGACGAAAACCTCATCGATGAACACCAATTATTGTTCCCGAAAACTTGATGCAAAATTCTTTTTGAGTGGTGAGTAACACGCCGGCTTAAAATCAAAAGGTTAAATCTGTAACTAAAACCTTTTGCAGATGGAATCTTATGACTCTAAGCCTTCGATTTCTTTGCCTCTGGTTGGCAAAAGTGTTAATTCAGTAGGGATTAGGCCAACATAAAAAGAAGCCAACATACAGTGAAAATTTCCAAATAAATTTCAGTTCGATAACAAAGCGATGAAACTGCTTATTTTGTTGCGGTTTTCTTTTTACTTGCCGAACAGACCATACCTGCGCGTACCGTAGATGCGATGAGTCGGGGAGGATTCACAACACTGACGGCCTCGAAGTAGATCCGCGAAAATTAGGCAGCAGTTTAGTAGGTAGTACATTCTAAAATAAAAGAGATTACAAACACGTTGAGCCCAATATAATGACATTAAAGATAATAATGTTATAAAAAAAAATTTAGAATCAAGGTAAGCCTACCGCTAAAACTTGCTCAGCGCTAAGATGCCACGACGCTTTGTGGTTATTTTAATAAATGAACTAATAATTGGACCTCTAATGTAGAAAAGTCTAAACACATGGACATTATAATTTTCCCTATAACAATTTACAATATTATTGTTTGGTTGAATATTGCCTAGGCCCCTGTCAATTGGGGAGGGGGGGGGAGGGATTATAGTTAGAAAGGCATGTAGGGGTGGTCAATTGAAGGTTGACATTATGAAAAAGGTAAGAGGAAGAAAAAGAAGAAGAAGAAAAAGAAGAAGAAGAAAAAGAAGAAGAAGAAGAAGAAGAAGAAGAAGAAGAAGAAGAAGAAGAAAAAGAAGAAAGATCAGCGTCAAACTGCGCAAGGTAGCACTATGCATTACACCAGCAGTGAAAGCAGCAAAGCAGGAGCAGCATCGGGCAGGGCGTCAGTGGAGGAAGTTGTGGACCCAAGTACACAGAGACATCTACATTCACCAAAGGAAGAACACAAAAAGTATTGTTGTTGCAGAAACTAGACAATATTATTTTATATGAAAAAGTGTTAAGCAGTGGCTCTAGCAAGGAACTTTTTAGTTTGACCATTCAGTTACTTGGCAAAGAGGAAAAAGAAAGCCACCCTTCCAGACTTTGCACCATGTGATAAACTTTGTGAAAATTTGATGTTATCATTTGTCGATAAGATTGATACCATCAGATCAAAACTATGCCTAGAAAATTGCTTTAAAATTTTACCAAGTGAAGAATTCCATGGTCATTTTTTATCCGAGTTTAAATTATTAGTGAACGAGTCCCAGGTTGAAGAAATAATTATTTCGCCAAAGAAGTCATGTCCTCTAGATCCATTGCCATCAACTTTATTTTTTTAATGTCTTGATGTTCTGCTTACTCCTAATACCATGATCATTAACGACTCGCTTCTGTATTGCTGTGTTCCTAATAAACTTAAAGAATCGCTCATTCAGCCACTCATAAAGAATGATGATTTGGATAGAAATGTTTATAAGAGCTAAGGTGGTTTTAACGCAATTAATGGAACACGTTACAAAAGATTACTTAATAGAAGAGCTTCAATCTGCTTTTAAACCACTCCAGAGCACAGAGACCGCATTGCTTAAAGTGGCAACTGACCTATTAAATGCCACTGACAAGGATCTGGTGTCAGTACTTGCTTTGCTGAACTTTGTCCTTCTCACAGCATTCGATGAATGTCAAGGCAAAAGTTGCTGCAAGAAACAGTCTACTCAGGAAGCTAGCAAACTCCAACTGGGGAGCAGACCCTAAAACACTGCGCACCACAGTATTGGCCCTTTCCTATTCTACAGCAGAAAACTCTTCCCCATTATGGGCCAGATCATGCCATGCAAAGAAAGTTGACGCAGAGTTGAACAACGCTTGCCGCATTGTGACTGGACAGCTCAGACCTACACCACTTCCGCTACTGTACAGGACGGCAGGGATCGCTCCACCGGATATCCGCAGGCAGACCCATGGAAGCACAGAAAAACACAAACAAGAAACAGACCTAAGACACCCTCTGTTTGACCACAGTTATCCCAGAGTCAGACTCAAGTCAAGGAAGAGCTTTAGAACTGTGGAAAGCGTCCAACCAGATCAAGCCGCAAGCCACCGCCTTGAGTTATGGAACACATGGGATAACACAACAAACGAAGCCATCCAACCCCCAAAAGAACAACTTCCGTCAGGAAGAGAACTGCAGAGAAAAGATTGGGTGACCCTCAACAGAGCAAGGGCAAAAGTTGGAATGACAGCCAGCACACTGCAAAAGTGGAAACTGAGACCCATTAGCGAGTGCCCATGTGGAAACCAGAACCAAACAATGGACCACATCCTATCTGAACGTACAGAAGGGCCTCACTGCACCGACCAGGACCTGAGGGACTGCACTGATGCTGCCCAGGCCTGGATCACACATTGGCGCGACAAGATATGATGATGACTTGCTTTGCTTGACCTCTCAGCCGCATTTGATATTAGACCATCATATACTGCTAGAGAGACTAAAAACAACTTTTGGCATATATCAGAATCTGCTTTGTGCTGGTTTAATACATATATTTCAAATAGACATCAGTCAGTTGTAATTGAGTATGTAAGATCTGTACACACTGTCGTGAAATATGGTGCCCCCCAGTGATCTGTATTAGTTGTTTTCCTTGTACACACAGCCTTTAGATAACCTCGTTAAGAATTTCTATTTTTCTTTACATAAGTATGCTGATAACAATCAGCTTTATACTTCAGTACTGTTGATGTGGCTCAAATAAGTTCTCCCATTGCATATCTTGCAGAGAGTGTAAAAGCAGTTTCCCCATGGATGTCATCAAATGCTTTGAAATTAAATGAAGATAAAACTGAATTGATGATTGTTGGAACGCCATCAAAACTGAAATCTGTTGATGTACCGGGGTATCAAATTTTAATCTGTGAGGCAATGAAATGTCTTTCTCTACACGTGTAAAAAAATTTAAGCTATGATAGACAAACGTTTTTGCATGGATGATCAAATTGAAAAAAATTAAAAGTTCTTGTTACCTAGAACTTCCAAAAATTGCCCGCATTAGACCTGATCTTTTTCTCGAAGCAACCAATAACTTGTTTGTGCCTTTGTAACTTCAAAATTAGATTATTGCAATTCTCTAATGGTTCTTAATGTAAAATTGCTAAATTACAGCAAGTTTAAAACAATGCTGCAAGATTGGTATATAGAAAGAAGAGAAGTGATCATGTTACACCTTTATTGAAAGATCTGCATTGGCTACCAGTTAAACAGCGCATTGAATTAGGAACTCTAAATTTACAAATTATCTTGTCCATGTTTAGGCACTTCATATACTATGTTATCCATGTTTTGTAAACTTGTATGACAGATACTGAGTAGTTTTTATATTGTGAAGCGCTCTGAGACTCCATTTTATTGTGAAAGGCGCTAGGTAGATTATTATGTCATTATTGTTATTATTATTATTATTATTATTATTATTATTATTATTATTATTATTATTATTATTATTATTGTTGTTGTTGCTGTTGTTATTATCATTAGAAATACATGGTTGTATTGTGATCGCATTAAATTTTGTCGAAATTCCAAGGACTTTCATTGTGATGATTTGTGTAGCTTTTGGTACAGGTTTATTGTTCTGACTTGTTGCTTCTGATGTGGTCGTGTGTAAGCCTATTACTTTCGCTTCACGTCGTGTCACACTCACAGCATTTAAAGTAGAAAACAGTACCAAAATTTCTTGGGTCAAATATTTAGCATTCATTCCTTGTTCGTTGTTAACGTGGTTTACTTCCTCGTTTTCGTATCGTTTCATGGTATACATCGATATTTTTAACGCAAGAACAAAATTAGAAAAAGCCGCTGGGAAGTTGATTTTAATGAATATTCGATACAATCCAGCTATTGCCCGTGGGGGAGTGTCTATAGGATCTAAGCCTAGACCTTGGAGGCCTAGACAAAAGATTTTAACACGGCCTAGACTCAAATCTATTCTATTCTAGATCTGGTAATCTACGGCTCAAGCCTAGAAAGTGGAAACTGTGCCATCTAAATCCATTCAATACCATAGAATAGATTCCTAAATCTAGATAAAACTACCAGATCTAGATTCTTCTGCAACAATGGTAAGACTAAGAGTTGGATCTTTTTATGCATTTGTATTGTAGATTTCTATTTTAGGGGATATCTCTTCGTTTCTGTTTCATGTTCCAAGCTTTTACTACGGTTCTAACTAAGCCCGTGCCGATCATAAAATTCTCAGGCCCGCGGGCTGACGGGCTGATCACACTTGGGCCCGTGAGGCCCGGGCCGGGCCACGGGCCGAGCTAATACGCGACCAAAGGGCGCACGATACAACGGGCCACGGGCTGCCTTGAGCCTCGGGCCTTGGTGTGTGCGTTTATTTTTTCTTCCGTATTCTTCTCATGGGATTTTTTTTGTTTTTTTTTTCTCTTTTACTTTTACATTCCTTTGGAAAATACATAAAGAAAAAAACAACAGCAATTAATTTCCTAAAATCCTTGGCCTATTTTCAACGCCACAGACTCGACATAGCCGATGCATCCGGTGTTAATCTAGATATGTTCCTCTTCTATACTATAGTACTGCCCAAAGCGAGTTTACACATTTCTGTAAGTAAGTGAAGTCCATGTATTGAGATGTTCTAGATTACTAAGAATTGTATAAAAAATTCACCACAACAGATCTTTTCATCCAGCAGTATGCCATAGTGTTAACTCTTTCGAAAGATTCAAAGTAGAATCTCGCACCTTTCCCATTTTGTAAGGGGGCGAAAAGACCGTTGCACCGCTCGGCCCGATCACTGCGATAGCCTAACCTGTGCGCACAATGTAGAGCCCGGGCCGCCCCACGGGCCTTCGCACGGGCCACAGCCCGGGCACTCGCACGGGCCGCCGCCCGGCCCGATCAGCGTCAGTCAGAAAGGTACAACAATGCACAATCAAACCCCCGAATTCTTTATCAAAGAAATTGTTTTGCCTTTTCGTCAATTAAAATATTAGTAATTGAAATGAAATTGCATCGAGCTGTGTTTGTGCTCCCAAAATACTGATCGGCCCGTTTCGGGCTTTCTGAGACGGCCCGGGCCCGTGATCATATGACTATGATCGGGCCGCTCGATCTCGGGCCGGGCTTTTTCACGGGCTTAGTTCTAACTGTAACTAACTTTTTCTGTTAATGTATGTATTAGCGCCACCGAGCACTGTTTTAGTGGGTTGTAGGCACTCTACATCATGCATTTTACGTAGGGACAGTTTGCAATACTAACGAGTCTAACCTGCGTTTTACGTAGGTATATACATCATGTCCCTAGCCGAAGACAGGCTAGTTGGTATAACAAGGGAGGATGCGATTTCATTGTATAAAACAACTTGTCACCAAGTGTTCGGCAATGTGCACTATAATGTATAATACATCATGGCTTGCTTGTTTTACGAATTGTTTTTATGTGCACGTTAACACTAAGTGATATTAACCCCGTCGGGACAAAGGTTCTGTCAATAGCCATGACGTGGCAGTTTTTGATTAGAGAAGGGATTATTTGTATATTTTTAACATTGGCGAACTTCAAAAAAATAAATACTGTCAGGATTTAAAAAACTCTGCGTTAAATCTCTCTCATGCAGAGTTAAACATGGCATACATTGTAATTTGTATGGCCAGGCGTCATAGGGAACGGGAAAACCTGCTTATTTGAGGACGTACAACGTACGTCGTGTCTGCATCTTGTCAAGACAAATAGGACGTACAGTGTACGTTATATGTCACAAAAGTGTTAAGAATCAGACATTATTGTAGGGATCTACTCTGAGACGAAGAGGAAGAAGAAGAAGGAGGAGGAGAAGAAGAATTCAAGAAAAAGAAGAAGAAGAAGAAAAAAAGGAGAAGAAGTGTTTTTATGTAACCCTTTTGTCTGTACATCATATTTATCACAAAATACTTTATTTTATTGTTGCAGCTGTGAGCTTTAAATGACCAGCTTTACAGTTTACTTGCATGCTCAGCTTACTTTAGTGACTTTAATTTCCAAATGTTTTCAAGGTTAGATAAAATTTAACTATCTGTAAAATGGGTAATCTTCACATTTCTATTTTAAAAACTCTTAATGAAAGATAGAATTGTAAAAGCTGAAATTTGTATTGGTATAATGGGTTTCTATTTAAAGAAAGCTTTTAGGAAGGTAAAAAATCTTTATGGTCTTACTCTTAGTCTATGAAAAATTTTAAATTACTTCAAACAGGAAGTAAGGTACCCAAATCTTTTTTTCCAGGCTACAAACCTTAAAATCTGTGAAGTTGCTGAGGATGTAGTAGAGATGATAAAAAAATTCAGATTTAGGAAGGTAAAGAACATTGCAGCTATCGTCTGTAAGTATGGAATGGCCTCTTTTTAAATTAAAACTTACTGTATACATTCTTGTTTGTTTTTAATCAAAGAAAAAACTCCTTTTGATTTAAAACTTAATTTTTGTTAAAAAAAATCTTTACCATTTTGCTCAGTGACCCTGAGCATTGAACAATTTAATCAAATTTTGCGCCTGTAATATAAATTTGAGACACCTTGGATACTAAAATTCAAATTGTTGAAAGTTTTTACATCAATGACCAAATCTAGCAGATGTTATCCTTGTAAATGTTTTCAATTTTAAGAAGTCAAACTTCTTGGTAGATGAAGCTTGATATATCATCATCATCATGTTGAATTAAATAATCTAATATATTTATAAATGCATGATACAAAAAAATCTCCTTAAAAATGTGCTTTATGAGTTATAAATTGGTTAGCTTTGAAGTCTTTTTAGAAAAATGATATTCAAGGCTTTGTTTAAAAGTTTGTATGGGACTACAGATGAGATGGGGTTTTTTTTGTTATTCTGGAAAAGGATGAATATGAAATTTAACTACACTTAGACCTTAAGAAGCTTATATGGCTGCCAATGAGTGAGCAGTTTACACCATCCATTTATAAGAACTTAAGCTTGGTGCTAAAGCTAACAAAAATTATTAATCTTCAATATTAAAGTAAACAGCAATGTTGCTAGGGCTTATGGATAATATAATGAACTGCATGCATGAAAGAAGCATGCAAATGTTTAATATGAATTATACAATTTTTTCAGTAAAAATTGACAAGGCCTCCCAGAAAATTATCCTTGATGAAGAGTATGAAGTGAGTTTTTAATATAATGATTTTGTTTCATCTTTTCTTAGATGTATAGTTTTCCATGATGGTTCTATAGATAGATTTAACCTTAGCATGTTTTATATCTTAATTACTTGTCAAATTTGTGCATGCAGATGACAGAGGTGGTGTTATTTTATTTCTTTTGTTATGTCTATGAGATATATATTTGCCTTTCGTCTTTTATTGACTTGGGCATATTTTCCTTCGTGTGTATGTGTGTGCTATGGAATTTTTTAAAAATAAAAAGTGAAAAGTTAAATTTTTCTTTTTTTAGTTTGCACACCATGCATTTTTTACAGAAAATTTCAGAAAAAGAATTTGTGCTAAAATTTTTTTCTCCTATTCATCAATAATTACCCTAAAATTTGCTCATTTCATTTTAATGCTTCTACTTTTTAAATATTATTTTACATAAATATCCATATTTTTTCAAAAGTAGCAAAAAAAAAAAAAAAAAAAAGCAGACATTTCTCATAGATTGGTAGCCTCTAATGCACATTTTTTGCATGTATGTCTATTTGTTTTAAAAAGAAAAAAAGGAATTTTAGTTTTAAACTTTATATAATGCATAATTTATTGTACACTGTAGATTGAAAACTTCCAAAGCTTACATTATTTTGAAATGATTAGACATTAGACTTGGCCTTAGCCGTTTTTACATTGAAGAGTTTTATTTTTTATTTTTTTTTCCAGGACATTCAAATTTCAGATCTTGTTGAGGAACTCCCACCCCAGCAGCCGAGATATATATGTCTGAGCTATGTTATTAATCATCCAGATGGACGAGTGTCTTATCCTCTTATCTTCATATTTTTATCACCTCAAGGTACATATTGTCTTTTGTCTCATTTTCTCATTGGGGTTAAGTAATCATTTAAGTGCTATGTATTATCTGCCCTTTACAATAAATTAGGTAAAAATCAAATTTTATAAAACCTCAAAACTAGCCATTTTTAAAAATTATGTATCACTTTGACTTTTCCTTAATCTTCAAAACTTATGAAATAGGCCTGTCTTTTTGAAAAGGTAAAAGATGAATTGTGTCATTTAATTTGGCCGAATGGTTTGTCTCTATCTTTAAGAGTGTTTTAAAAGCAGTTAGAAGATTAGATAAATTGTGGAAATGCAGTCATGATAAAAGACCCTGCTTTACAGCTCGACAAACGACTGCTTGGTTTGAAGGCTGATCATGATGTTAGAGCAATAGTGTCTGTGCTTTGCTGATCAGCTGCTTACGCTTTGGCCTGCCTTTTTGTGCCTCAGCATATGTAGGCAGCCTTCAGTCTAGGCATTTACTAAATTTTAGACTTTTGATGGAATCGGGTAGTAAAAGGAGGGAACTTTGAGATTATATTTTGTGTTAAAGAATGAAGTCAACACATATTTTAAGTCTTGTTTACTTAGTTTGTGTTTTTAAAAAGATGTAAAATTTGGATATTCAAATAACCCCCCTCCCCTACCGTAACCACTTATTCTTGCAGTTAAACAGTTTCAAACAATTTTCAAGTTTGTAAGTTTTAAATAAATCACATTTATACAGCACTGGTTGTAAAAAAAATTACAGAGTGCTGGTGCTTGAAAACAATTGCTTCATTATCATCTAAATTAACATTTTGTATTTTTTTGCTTGTAAATCAAAGTTTTTTTACATTTTTCCTGATAATCAAATTTTGGCAACAAATCTTGGAAATTCTTATAATTTGCCAAATAGTTTGGGTATCAACTTCTTTTTCCTGAACTTCATGATTTACTAGAAAAAAAAATCCAACTTTTCGTTGGTAGTTTTTTTAAACCATAATCCACTGAATTTTTTATCAGCACATGAAATTATGTTTAATGAGTTTCCCTTGACATGTCCTCCAGGTTGTCACCCAGAGCAACAAATGATGTATGCTGGCTCAAAAAGTACTATTGCCAAAGGATTTCCAAAAGTTAGTGTTGGAGGCCTAATTTCACAATCACAGTTGCTAAATATTTGTAAACCTGGATAATTTGAATACTTTTGCATTCATATTTGTCTTTTATAAATTTTTCCGGTATGTTAAAATATGGATAATTCAAAGGTAAGCTGGACTGTCATTGAGCAGTGTTGGCAGCAGCAGAACAGTGTTTAAAATAAAAATAAAAGAGATTTTGTAGTATTTAAAGTGTAATATTGAAAGTGCAGTTTCTAACAACGACATTTTTTTCATACTTTACTTTGTTTAACAAAGACAGTATAACTTCTCTTACTCACCTCTTAACTTTCACTAGTGCTGCCTGTGCTACTAGATCTAAAGTCCTTTCTAAGCAAAAACCTATTTCTGTTTCCCTTAACATAAAGTCATCATGACAGTTGTACTTTACATACAGGCGTGAATAAGTTGGTCTAAGTGACATGATTTTTAAAAATTATCTGACAATTTCTACTCTTCTTAAAATTGAATTAATTTTTTTATTGTACTGTATAATATTTTAAAGCAATGAATGTTATTTATATACTTGAAGAAAAAACCTGAGCTTATAAGTAGTACCCCTTCGATTTTTTAAAACATAAAATGGAGAATGTAATAATGCACATTTAAATTATATTGCTAGAATTTAAAAAAATTATAAAATAAACTACCATAGTAAGGAAAATGCAATGGAATCCTGATAAAGTAAACACCTTGGGACTGAAAAAATGTGTTGACTTTAAGCAAGAGTTGACTTTAACCATTTCAAAGATATAAAGAAATACAAAATGGGACTGCAAAACAGAGTTGACTTTGTACAAGAGTTTACCTTAAATGTGTTGACTTTAAGTGGATTCCACTGTAATTAGAAGAGATAATAGAAGATAAACTGCAAAATATGCCATGAATAAAGTTGAAAAAGACCATTTAGCATAGTCAAATTAAATGAGGTCTACAGTGTTTTTGAAAGATATCAAAACATATTGAAAAAAAAAAACCCTACAACGAGGACTGCAAAATCTGTTCTAAATGATGAGAACTCTAATGACAATAATGCATTTAATTCATGGTGATGGCTGTACGTAACAATAATCATATTGGTTTACAATACCAAGAATGAGAGTACATATAATTATATACATTCAAAACTACTGGGTTTTTTAAAGTAGAATTGTTCAGTAATTTTTGCTAATTTTCTTTATCTTTTTCTGTCAGGTATTAGAGCTGAGGAGTGTGGATGAGTTCACAGACGAAGCAATTAAAGGTCTATTTTAATGTAGAAAAAAATCTACACTAGTCCCTCAAAATGTCGTAAGACCCATGTTTGCACAAGAATGGAGTATATCAGTTTACGAATAAGCTAAATATTTCAAGAGCTTATTCTCTTTGCCTCTATAATTCTTGTTTGCCTACTTTTCCTTAATTACTAGTTATAATTACTAGTACCCAACTTATTTGTTTTTTACTTTCAGGAAAAACGTGCTATAATATTATAACTATGCACTGCTTATCATGAAGGTTTTTTAAGGAATGAAAGTATGAGTATAATATTGGATATTGATTTTCTTAAATCTGTGACTGTGTGAAAAGTTTTCTGAAATATGCATGACTTTAGATAGAAGTAAAATGAACGAGAAAGGAATCTTATATGCACACTCCACTTAAGGTGGTAAAGACCTCCAAAACTGAAGTCTGATAATTTAAAAAAATCTGAAAACCGAAACTACCATAATGTTAGTTTTTTCCCCCTCTCTGGCTTTGTTAAAATAAAATTCATAATTCAAAGTTAATGAACAAGTCCCCCAATATGAAATTTAGATCGCTGTCTTTAGAAGGTTCCCCTTCTGTTCCCTGGTAATTTCACTTCTTCAAAAGATTTAAGGCTCACATTAGCACCCATAGAAGCATAGGTCGTGTTCATGCATGTACATATTGCTGATTGAGAAAAGAAAGTGCTAATACTATCACTTTAATACCAAGAGTACAACAGAAACACAAACATGGTTTATTTCTCTTATTTTAAAGTTTTTTGTTCTATGCCAAGACACTTGTATAAAAAGTATTTCACTGAAATAGTCTTTTTAGCAGTTGAATTTTAAATTGAAATACTTCAGTTCAATATGATGACTTTTGCATTAAAATTATAAATGCATATTTGTGCCTTCATTTTGTAATACTGATGATACTGTTTTTTTCTGTAATGCTCTGTTTTAAACATTTTTTTAAAAATTCATATGAAAAAATTTTAATATTTCAACATTTTGTTTTCTTGCCATAAGAAAAACAGAAAACATATTTCAAGGAAATATTTTCATGCATAATTATTGTATGTGGGGCAGTGTGGCTCTGTGGTTTGCGTGTCAAACTCTTTAACTGGTGGCTGTAAATTGGTACAGTCCATTCTAGCTTCAAGCACAGTGGTCAGGAGAAGCATGAGACGTATTTAATGCCGAAGTGTGCTTCAGTGGGTCATAGGCATTAGCCAACAAATCCAACACTTATTGCCCTGGTTTTTGCTTGATGTGATCTCTTTTGTAATCTTTAACTTCTGTTTCATGTTGAGACACATTCTTTTTTATGCCATGATGGTGACTTTCAACAATTTAGGAAGTGTAAAGTGATTCAAACTAAGTCTTGTATTGTAATGAGAGTGAGACTGGAGAGAAAGCGCTTGCGTAAATGCCTGTGGTGGAATGAGAAATAAAAACCTAGACGGCCAGTTAAACAGTACGCCAGACACTACACGCTGCGCACACAACTGGCCGAGTGAACTTATGGTAGACATACTTTGATGCATTCGTTCATCAATTTACTGCCCCCATCTTACCTCATGCAGGCCTAGACATTTTCATTGTATACAAAGAACAAGGGGCAAAGGTGACCAGTAACATCAGCCAATAAACTCTTCATAATCATAGGCCAAAAAAGCTGGTCAGCGGGAAATGCTACTTAGCTGTGTGCATGTGCATGGCTCTCTCACTCTCATTCGCATTCACAAGGCCAACCACTGTGACTTAGAATCTACTCATATACCTGCCTTTGTGTAGATCTTTTCAAAGATCTATATTTTCTTTGTGTGGATCTACATAAAGAAAGGTCTACAGGTAGATCCATACCAGGGATGTATACAGGCATTGATGAGGTGTGCACAATGGGTCATAAAAAAATCAGGGCACAGATAAAATTTTAAACTATTGGTGGTCAAAATTAGATACCATCTGTGTAATGAAGCATGTCTGAAGCCGAAGTTTTTGTTTATAAAGGCATGCAGTTTAGGTATTGAAAATTCGATAAAAGCTATGTAGCATGTTTGAAGTCGAAGCTGGCTTAACGGCAGCAGGCTTGTAGTGTACCTAGCTACAGGTAATGCTTGAAATGTGTGGAGTGCTAGTACAAAATATATAGTATTTAAGCGCCTAATAGGCAGCTGTACTGTAATGCTCTGAAATAAGAGTTGAATTTGCTCTGGTGTGTATTGATCGGCTGGGGAAAATGTGTAAAGTCCTGATTGCCTTTGGCAGTGTAAGACCATAACCATTTTTTTTTAAATACATGTATTTATGTTTTACTTACACATGTTTATCATTGACATCAAGGCAAGTGGTTATATCCCAACCTTCAGATAAGAAATCCAACCAAGAAAATGAACACAAATTTTGCCTCCTTTTCCGTGCTGGAGTGTTGTTTTTTTTTGTCTCACTTAAATTCTTTAAATGCTTTTGCAATAGGTAGGATTGTAGATACAGCAATGCCCACCCTATTTTTTTTTTATTTCAAAAGTCACTTTTTTAACACTGTTGCCACTGTTACAGTGTTACCCAACAAATATTCCACGAAGTTAACTCTTTAGATAGTCACCACCTCACACCTTTTACAATATGTTTATATTGAAAATATATGATCTGAAAATAGTTTGTGGGACCACATCAGATTACGATATCAACTGAACTAGTTCTTTATTGATGATCTAGAGATAACTTATATTTATATGGTTTTTCTTTGTTTTTATAAATTTTATATGACATAAGAAGCCTATCCATTCTACACACCTTACTTTTGAATGTTACTTAGAGACCTCTGTTTAGGCTCAATGTTTGTTTGTGCTTTTATCATTCTCTAAATCATTACATGCACACATAATAATAATAGTAATAATAATAATAATAATAATAATAATAATAATAATAATAATAATAATAACAATTATTATTATTACCATTATTATTATTATTATTATTATTATTATTTTTAAATAGCATGGCCAACTTTTGTGCACATAATGGATAAAATGACACAAAGGTACAGATGAGATAAATAGGTCCTATGGAATATTGGACTGAGGTTTGTCCAAATGATCTTAGAAATAGATGTGGCCTTCGGATGCTCATGCTACTAAGACTTTAGAGTATTTGATTTTGTAAAATCCTACATTGCCATAATTCATTTTCAGCTAAATAATCTCAATTTCATCAAATTCAGTGAAAAGTCTAACTTAATCATTTTTTTTTGTTAGTTTGAATTTTTTTACTTCACTTTTTCTAAGCAGTGAGGCTGAGGACAAATAAAAAGCCCAATTTTCTTCAATCCTTATAAGTAGAGTTGTTATACATTTACAAGACATTCAAATGAGGAGTTGATTGCTGTATACCTGTTGCTTTTGGCGTGCTTTTCATCAGCTGCTGAAATGTATAAATTCATTTTAATCCTACAATTAAGGCTGTGTACCAGACTTTTTTTTTAATTAAGCAAGCATACTCATTTCTTACATATACTTGTAATATAATACATGTAATGTATTTTCAGATTAAACTCCATCCTGAAAATCGTGTTAAAAATTCTTGTTTCTTCAGTCTAATGAACAGCAGATTAACGATATATATTTTTTTCAGATTTACTTCTTTTAAAAAAAAATTTGTAATGGTAAGGGGGGAATCTTCCCAGCAGAGAAGGGTTAGAAACTGATGATTTATGCATTGTTTTCATATATGAGACTACTGCAGTCAAGTCCAAGTTTGTGTAAATTGCATCTCCATAAATTCTTTTTAATCCACGTGTTACACTGGCTCAGGATGGTACCCCAGACTGTCAAAATTCTTTTAATGTAACTGACACCTGTTGTCTTAGTGATGTGTGTAGTTTATACTGTAATGCCACACATATTGAAGGCAATCGCTTTGTACATCCAAAGTTGATGTAACTTAAAAAAGAGCTAATTACTCATGAAAAAATCCCAGGGGTACAACTCTAGAATTTAGCAATATACTTACTTTACATGTAGGCCTAGTACATGATTTGTGTACACTGTGTTCCTTTAATGAAATAGAAATGTTTTATAGACAATTTAAACTGAAAAATCTTGTGTTTTTCTGATTCAAATTGAAACAGCTCATGATAGTGTAAATGTTCATGTTTTGTCTTTGTACTTGTAGGCTAACTTGTAAATATTGCTATTAAAAGATATACCAATACCTTTAAGATGGAATACTGTAACTGGTCTGGTGTTTGTTTTTCTTTGTGGATGATTCAAGAAAACGTTTGTTCCTGTTACAGTGTTAGTAAGGTTTGTTTGATTCATATTTATATTTTGAAATGACTATGCCTTTTCATATTTTGAAGAATAGCTACATTGCCAATGAAAAAAAAACTACATTCAATCAGTTTTATGTTGAGATTTTCCATATTCCTTTGAATTTCGTTGTTGTTTGAAAGCCTTTCTTTCATATATAAGAGAGCATGTAAGTTTTGATTTTTAAACGATTTTTCAAAGAGGGTTTTAGAGCACAATCTTTTTTATGTTTTAAGATATCTTAGATTTTCAAAGAGTTGTATTGTGAATGTAATTGTGCCCATACAATGAAACTCCTTTTAATTAAACATTTTTAAGGTCAGTACTGTTTTTGCCTTAAACTTAATCTTTTGTATTAGTCCTAATTTAATTTTTCCCACAATTCTGTGATAAATCAATTTGATAGTAACCATTCTCACAAAATGCTCTCAGCCTCATGGTATTGATTGAATCAGTGATTACAATGTACAAGCAGGTACTATCACTATTGGAAATTATTAAATTTTTAGCACAAAACAGCATCCACAACACTGTCATTATCAAAGAAACTTGCTTGTTTTAAAGTCTTAAGGAAAGCAAATTGAAGCTAATACATGTAGAGGGGTGCACGGTGTTATTTTCTCTATGTACAAGTCGCAGTTTAATTTGAAAGCGCCCTCCAAACTTAGGAGTAGCTTTTAATGCATCCCCTGCCTGCCGAGACGGCCGTCGCTGTGGCACGCCTCATTTATCCCCTACAGGTGCGGCATGTGACAGGCAAGCATCGCTTATAACGCGGCACTGCCTGTGCAGGTCTGTAATTTTCCGATATGACGGCATTTAGCACCAAAATTACTTGTCACAAAATTCTTTCATATCATTGAGACTGGTATCATTTGAAAGATCATTCTGTTCTACAAACAACCCATTGAAAATATCGTCTGTTAGTCTACAGTTATAAAATCTATCTTGATATTTGTGCGGTGTCTGTATTATTTTTAGGAATTTTGATAGAACATAATTTTTTCATAGTGTGGTATAATTATCAATTGTATATGAAATCAACCTGTCGTGTGTTTTAAATTTTAATTCGGTAAGAACGAGAAAATTTTTCTGCTTTTAATAGTGAAAAAAAAACGTGGGTGTCACGATGTGCTAATATTTTATTATTTATTTTTTGCACAGGTTTTTATCAACATCAGTTTACACTAACTTCAGGTGTAGCTGATTTCTATTTTACATGACGATCTGACAAACTGGTAAAATCGGCTACGTTTCAGCTACAATACTGTTCAAAATCTGTATAAAGCTATAAAGAAAAACTTTCCCCAAAAAATCTGCGCAGTCTTAATTGGGAGATTAATAACATTATCCATTCATTATTAAAGTAATTATGGAGCACAATTTTGACTCACACCAAATGACACACAAAGAAATATACCGGCTCTTTGGACTACGCAATTTAACATCGGCGGATAAGAAGAAAAAGAAGAAGGCTAATTCTTTGCAGTGATCATAATACAAGGGAATAGATTCTGCTCATGATCTTGACGTTCATGTTGAAAGAAACAGGGACATCTACCCTCCATCTCGATGAAAAACGTCAACCGATGAGGCGCTGTCCAAGGCACAAATCCGAGTGAGCTTCAAGAGATAGTCCCAAAGAAGAAAGAGAAGGACAATTGACACTTCCTGTTGCAACTTTTGTCATTTTCAGTCACAACTTTCAAGTTATTATTTATCATGGAGAAATTACTTACAGTAGTTGCTTTTCTGAAATGAAAGACACCCAAATTAACAACGCTGTGCAAAAATCTATTTTGTTTTCATTAGTATTTTGGGCTTTTTTGGCATTTTAGTCTAGAAATTTTATTCAACTTGAGTGAAACTTTACCCTGACCTGAATGCCTGGCTTGTGCAAATTCATTTGAGTTAGGTCATTTCATCAAGTAGACTTGTATCGTGTGTTGGACGCATAATATTCAAATGGAGACGACCCCTACATTGTTAGCAAGTACAAGTGGGTCTTCTTGACTTCTCTTTGATTTTACAACCCATGCTTACCAATACGACATACCAAAAATAGAGCAAGGACACAGATCAGATCAGCCTATTAGCATTCTTTCTCTAAAACTTAATAAACTCAAAAGAGGCCAACATTCTTGAATTTTCATAATGGCTTTCTTTATGACGAGACATTTACGAAAATATAAAAGAAACAATAGTATTAGTAAAAGCAACCCCCCACCCCAATGAATAAAATCAGCAAAAAGCTCCCATAGTTATGCAGCCACTCCATACAACAAAGGCAATATTGAAAAAAATAAAACTTTTCAGGGCTACATTCCATGTAATCTATTTTGCTGGGACAATCAATTTAAAGATCTTCACATATTTAAAAAATAAAACTGTTAGAAAAAGACTTTAAACGCCAAAGTACTTACTTAAATTCATACAAGACAAACAATTACATGAACCAAAATCAGGCCAAGGTGCAGGTAGCTTATTAATATTATGGCATCATTCAGTCTGAGGCTTCAGAAGGGACTGGAATCCTTGGATTATTAAGAGAATATTCTTTCCATTCTCACTACACTGGCTCATAGTTTTGAATTATCTCGCACATTGCGCAGTAGCAGTAAAGATTCGTTAGATGTACCTACATTGAAAACTAAGACCTATGGAGAAAAATCATTTTCATATGCAGCTCCTCACGTTTGGAACTCGCTTCCTCTGCCCATTCGACAGATAAAGGACTCGCAGGAGTTCAAGTCTGCGTTAAAAACGCACCTTTTCCAAATGTATCTGTCCTAACTTTATTTTGTTCTGTGAATGCATATTGGAAATATGTCAATGTCATTGTTGTCTAGTGCGCTTTGAGCTTTTTGTAAAAGCGCTATATAAATGTTCTTCATTATTATTATTATTTTATTATTAATTATAGTTATCACCGGTATGTAAATGAACAACACGCTTCACATACTACTGCGTGTTGAGCTAGAGCAGGGATACAAGTCTAGTGGAGATCTTTATGTAAAAATTATCCGAAAGTCTCGTGAGATTTTGCGTTTCAAAATTTGTAAACTAAATTTATAAACTTATAATTATCTACCGAATTCCTGCTTAAGTTTGTAGAGGTAAATTAAGTTTAGTCCTACTCAGTCCAAAAGGAAAATAATTATTGATTTTGGAAAACTTGACGGATCAAAAATATACATTCTTTTTAGGTCAATTTTTGTGGTGCTAATTTTTACATACATACTATGATTTGATTTTTTTAAATAAAAAAAGCTTTCCTAAAATTCACTTTACTAAACTTTATTTATAAATATACAAAATATAAATAGCGTCTGAAGAGAACCAAACGTAGACAATTTATAAATCACTTGCAAATCACTTACGTTTCAACTACATCTTTTATAATTCAATAAAAATAAAATATAACACAAAAATGCAAGTACATTTCAATTATGAAAATTGGCATTTTGAAAGTGGGACAATAAAATTTTTTAAAACAAGGTTTCATAATCTAGTAACTCAGACTACTGACGAATTTCAAAAGTATGAAATGAGCATGGGAGAGAAGTAGGCTTTAAGTCGAAATGCCCGAAATGTTCTTCCTTCAGTATGATTCGAACTTACGACTTGCTAGCCTGCTTCTCTTTTACTGCCCACACAGCATATTCATGTAAACATGCAGAATAAAACTTCGTAATTATCAACTTTGTTATGTACCTTTTTTTATACTTAATCCCCCAGAAACAGTGGAACATGTTTTATTAAAAATATTTTTTTACAAGCCACCGCATAGCATACAAATGGGCTTTCATCCGTGAAGATACCGCGGAATAATCGTCCATCAGCTGTGTCACAGATGTAAGTAAAGGTGGTGTCTGAAAGCAGGGCATATTGTTAATAAGGAAAGGAACATAGACGAGAAAGATTTAAATGATAAATAGGGATACAGACGGAAGAGGGAGGAAGAAGCAAGGTTATGAAAAGCTATAGATGAGTAGGCTACAATGATAATTTTGGCACCTTTTAGTTTTTACCCGGAGAAACAGTTGTTGGCCATTAGGCTCACTTCTCACCCATGATAATGCTCAACATTAACTTTTAACATTATAAGCAAGTAAAAAAACAAAACCACCCATATCCTGCTAAAGCTTTACTTAGAGAAGCAAAGAATTTTCTGTCCGTTTTATGTCTTTGAGATACCACGTAACTGTATTGTCAGTGCTGCATTCTTTTCATTGTAATAGTAGACCATCTGGATCACTGTGACACGGTAGGCAGCGATAAAGACCATACAGACGTATATAAACGCTTTATGGAACCTTATTTAATTGACAGGTATACCAAGAGATTGTGACTTTCGTCTGTTTCATGTACGATAGACTCTGTCAAAGTCACACAATAATTTTATTAGTAAACCACCCGTGGCACCGACGATTAAGGGAGTTAGCACCGATAGAAGACCATTGTTGTCTAAATAGGGCTTTCATCGCGCATAGGTTTTTATCTCCTTCACAAGACTCTGACTTATACGATCAAGTCCATGGCTTTCGTATAGGACGTTCCGCCGTAATACCATTATAATTATATCGGCTTTAGATTCCTACATACATTATGTCTTGCGATTAGTCCAAAGAATCGAATCTCGGAAGTTCTAGTAGGAGAGAACGGCTTTCAAAAGTTTTTCCGCTTTCCCCCCATAATTTTAAAACAAAGAAAATTCGAAAATAGTACTGAAAATTATTTTTGTGAAATTTCCAACGTTTTAAAGCTCAAGTAAAATAATGCATTATTCAAATACGCAACGCCTTATCATATTCGACGAGTTGAGGGATTCCCTGTCCACATAATTTATACTGTCTCGCTGTGTGAACTTCTTCACACCCCAGGTAACCTTAAACGCGTTCAGTGGAAGCTTCGATTTCATTCCAGGAGTGAGAAACCAACAAATCACGGCTTTACATTCTTACTAATAAACCAAACGTCGCGATCTCTCGAGATCGATGATAAACATGGCAGTTTTTTCCCCATGAAGCTATAACTTGAAACAATTATACCATTTACGCACCACTGACACAAAAAGACAGTAAGCCTGTGGTTTTTTTTTTACACTGGCGAAGGTAGATAAGATGACAGTTTCAAAATAAAATGGCACACTTTGCTTAAACTCATTTTGACCATTCACAAGTGGTTTATAGAACAATGATTAGAATTAGTAATAGGCTGCCCTAAGAGACTAAAAAACCAACTCAGAAACTCAAAGCAACTCTTATGAAACCTTTAAAGCGCTCTCTAAATTGGTGTCTAATAATGTGAATTAAAGGTTTAAAATAGAGACCTTAAGCACACGCACCGTGTCTCAGTACGCGTACGTGAAAATTGGGAAAGCATATCAAGGAAACTATAAAAATAATGAAACCAGTTTCTAAAAATAGACCCACAGACGTTCCCGTCATACTCACGCGTTGCTGCTTAAAGTCTGTAATATCGTGAAAAAAACCTGAAAAATTGTAAAAGTAAGTTCTGCCTTAACGAGATCACGATTATTTCTAGGGAATACAGAATAACAGCTATAGTAGGCCATCGTTTAACAAGAGCTGAATGCAAGCAGTTTGGGTATGAACCCTACAAGAAGGTTAAGACTGCACCATAGGATAAAATTGTAAGATAAAATAACATGAAATGTATTTTTATTGTCCTCCGCAAGAGGCACATACAACTACAAACACAAAACAGAAATAATTAGTCTTAAAATTATGTTTACATTAACATGGTTTACAAATGTGTTTGTAAAGAGCATTCATACAATTAAGTTATTCCAAAAAAAAACGTTTATTTGATTCGTCAAAGTAGCCTATACATGTACTTCCAGGATTTTACTCAACAAAGCCTTCTTTTTAAGAACAATAATATCAAAGATTATTTATTAGACCATATTAGTATTAGACCATTCTATCTGCCTCGTGAATTTAGCAACATTGTATTCAACGTTGTCTACATACCCCCAAATGCTAATGATTCGGACGTGACAGAGCAGTTGGTCAGTATCGTGCAAGAACAAGAGGACCGCTGGTCAGACGCCGCTGTATACGTTCTCGGCGACTTCAATCATGTCACACTACGTGACCATTTGCCCCATTTCTCTCAGCATGTCACGGTCCCTACCCGAAAAGAGAAGACTATCGACCTGTGTTACAGTAACACACCTGACTCTTACAAGTCGTACCAACTACCCTGTCTCGGAGACTCAGACCACAAAATGGTGCACATAATGTCCAAAGTACAGACCAACGTTAAAAACAGAATCAACAACAACGAAGACAGTGCAAAAATGGAACGCTGACACAGAAGACACTCTAAGGCCTGTTTTGAGTGCACAGACTGGGACGTATTCAAAACACAATGTGAAAATCTAAATGAGCTTGTTATGACTGTTAACTCTTACATACATTTTTGTGTTGAAAATATTATACCCAATAAGACAGTGAAATGTTTTC